>MDKH01023884.1:0-42611 GCA_005239495.1 Nicotiana undulata
GCCTATCATGATACTAGGCTAGCCAATTTGCCGAGAACACCATATAAGGCTTTCCATTTAGTACGTAAGCTATCCAATATTCCATTAAAATTATGTTTTTAACCATTTCAAAACAATAAAAATAGTCAAATGTCTAAACATAGCCCTGAAACATCTGGAGCCAACCGTCATGAGCATCTAAGAAGCTCTAAGAGAGTGTGAATCAGCTAGCGCTCAGACCCAACACCTGAATCTACACACAAGGTGCATGGAGTAATGTGAGTAAGCCAACTCAGTAAGTAACAATTATAACTAAAGACTTGAGTGCAATGACGAGCATATAAAAATCAGGTAAAACCATGTGATAAACAAAAGTAGAATAAATGCAGCAAGTCAGGGATCTATCTTCCGAATAGTTTCATAAAATTCCAAGTTTCCCTTTAAAGGATCGTATAAAATATATGTTCAATATTTTCATTAGAGGCTCAGTGTAAAGAAGAGTGAAAATAGTAGTTTTATAAAATACCAGCCCCTGGCATAGTCTCACTCACAAATAAAGCCTCTCAGTCACTCGAGACTCTACCATCATAAGTCAATGCTCACACTCAGCACTCACACTCAACAAGTGCCATATGATAACCTCTGCGGCGTGCAACCCGATCCATAATAGTCGACTACGCTCATTGAGGGTGTACAAACTCCGGAGGGGCTCTTACAGCCCAAGCGCTATATCGCTGCGGCGTGCAGCCCAATCCATATATATCTCGCTGCGGCGTGCTGCCCGGTCCATATATATCTCGCTGCGGCGTACAACCTGATCCATATATATCTCGGTGCGGCGTGTAGCCCGATCCATATATATCTCGGTGCGACGTGTAGCCCGATCCATATATATCTATATATAATTCTGCGGCGTGCAACCCGATCCATAACTATCCTCACAATCTGGCTCTCGGCCTCACCCAGTCATCCTCACAAGCCACTCGGGCAACTCATCACAAATGACAAGGACTCAACCCAAAATATCTTTCAATATTCTAAAAAAGGGTGATTATCTGGAATAAATAGTGAACAGGTATAAATCATGACTGAGTTTATATATTTTCTATCAAAACAGTGTGAGAATAGTAGTAAAATACCCCTGAGGGTCCAAACAGGTCGGCACAAGGCCCCAAACACGACAAACAACCCAAATGTAGTATAAATATCTAAAATGCAAAAAATCATATTATTTCAAATCAAATACGCGGCTTAATAGTCGCTACGGGACGGACCAAGTCACAATCCCTACCGGTGCACACCCACACGTTCATCACCTAGCATGTGTGTCACCTAATTTATCAAACAATATGAAGTACTGGGGTTTTATACCCTCAGGTCTAGATTTACATTCGTTACTTACCTCGAACCGACCAAAATTCTAATCCGCGATGCCCTTGCCTCGTGACTCAGCCTCCAATTGCTCTGAAGCTAACCAAAACCAGATTAATATAATGAATATATGTTAAAGGAACAAAGCCCACTCGAAAATAATCGAATTACATCCAAAATCCCGAAATTGGCAAAACCCGACCCCTAGGATCACGACTCAGATTCCGATAAAAATCACAAAACTAGAATCCTTACACTCTCACGAGTTCGTACATACAAAATACATCAGAATCCAACCACAAACGACCCCTCAATTCCTTAATTTAAAGTCTCCAATCTCAAGCCCTAAACCTCCATATTTGGTCACTAATTTCCATAAATTTCACCTATAATCAGTCAAATTACACCATAGAAATGAGTTTTAGGTCCAAAAATCTTACCTGTATGAAGTTCCATTGAATTCCCTCTTCAAATCGCTCCCACAAGCTCCAACCCGTATGAAAATTTGATGAAATAAGCCAAAATTCGCGAAGGCTTCTTTTTATAAAATCTTCCCAGGAAAACCGCATCTGCCACCTTCTAATCGCACCTGCGGTCTCAGGTGCGCACCTGCGAATTTTCATTAACCGGCCATATTCCGCATCTGCGGTCAGTCTTTCGCATTTGTGGTTTCTCTCCAGCTGGCCCAATGCCGCATCTGCGATGGCCCCCTCACACCTACGGCGACCGCATCTGCGGTCTTTCTTCCGCATCTGCGGATTTCACAGAACAACAGACACAAGTATTCTTTAAGTGCAAAAAATCAATCTAACAACCATCCGAACTCATCCCGAGCCCCTTGGGGCCCCAACAAAAAATACCAATACCTCATATAACATAACCCGGACTTGAACATTTGCACACACATCCAAAATGACACAACAAACCTGTTCCAACTTTCGGAATTCCATTCCGACCCCGATAGCTAATTTCCACTGCCGACCGAAAATCACCAAAAACTCAATTTCGCCAATTCAAGCCTAATTCTACTCCGGATCTCCGAAAAACATTCTGAACACACTCATAAGTCCAAATCACTTAGCAAAGCTATCTGAGCTATAAAAATCACATTTCGAGGTCGTTTACCTATAAGTCAACTCCCGATTGACTTTCCCAACTATTAAGCCAACTTAAGAGACTAAGTGTCTCATTTCTCACCAGCACCACACCGAACCCGAACTAACTGACCCAACACAACATAATTGAGCTAACCAACACATGATAAAGTAGAAACAAGTTAAATGGGGCTAATCTCACGAAACAATCGGCCATGTCGTTACATTCTCCCCCTCTTAAACAAAAGTTTGTCCTTGAACGGGTCTAGAAGCATACCTAGAGTCTCAAATAAGTGAGGATATATGTCCGCATCTCCCGCTCGGTCACCCAGGTGGCCTCCTCCACCGGCTTCCCTCTCCACTGCACCTTCACTGAAGCTATATCCTTAGACCTCAACCTTCTGACCTGACGAGCCAAAATAGCCACTGGCTCTACATCATAAGACATATCACTCTCAAGCTTAACCGTGCTGAAGTCCAAAACATGAGACGTGTCACCAACATACTTCCGGAGCTTGGAAATATGGATAAGCTTGGTGTCAAAGCAAGTCTATAAGCCACCTCTCCAACCTTCTGAAGCACCTCAAAAGGCCCAATGAACCGGGGACTCAAGTTGCCCTTCTTCCCGAACCTTATAAAACCCTTCATGGGTGACACCTTTAGCAGCACCTTCTCCCCAACCATGAAAGATACATCCCCGACCTTCCGGTCCGCATAGGTCTTTTGCCTAGATTGCGCCGTGCGAAGTAGATCCTGAATCAACTTCACTTTATCCAACGCATCATATACCAACTCTATGCCCAATATCCTAGCCTTACCTGGCTCAAACCTACCAACTAAAGATATACACCTCCTATCATGTAAAGCCTCGTACGGAGCCATCTGAATGCTCCACTGATAACTATTATTATATGAAAACTCCACGAGTGGCAGAAACTTGTCCCATGAACCCCCAAAATCAATGACACAAGCACCAACATGGCCGCCAGAATCTGAATAGTGCACTCGGACTTTCAGTCCGTCTGAGGATGAAATGTTGTGCTCAACTCAACTTGAGTACCCAGCTCCGAAGATGGAACACTATGAAACAGAACAATCTCTCAGATATAAATTTCTGCTAACCGCTCCGAAGAGTAAGTAGTACCAACAGGAATTAACCTCCTCGAAGTCCGTGGGAGCCCAACTACAAAGTCCATAGTGATCCGCTCCCTTTCCACTTCCGAATATCTAACCTCTGATGCAATCCACGTGGTCTCTGGTGTTCATACTTAACCTGCTGACAGTTGAGACACCGAGCTACAAATCCAACAATATCCTTCTTCATTTGCCTCCACCAATAATGTTGTCTCAAATCCTGATACATCTTAGCGGCACCCGGATGGATGAAATACCGCGAGCTGTAGGCCTCCTCAAGAATCAACTCCCGAAGCCCATCGATATTAGGCACACATATCTGACCCTAAATCCTCATAACAACAGGCTCACCAATTACAACATCTCTGACATCACCTCGCTGGACCCTATCCTAAAGAACGAGCAAGTGTGGGTCATCATATTGGCGATCTCTGATCCGGTCATAAAGAGAAGACCTGGAGGCGACACAAGCCAATACCCGATGGGGCTCTGATAGATCCAATCTCACCAATTGGACCACAAAGGCCTGAACATCAAGTGCTAAAGGTCTCTCCGCTAGTGGAAGAAACGCTAGACTCCCCAAACTCTCTGCTCTATAACTCAAGGCATCAACCATTACATTGGCTTTTCCCGGATGGTGTAGAATAGTGATATCATAGTCCTTGAGAAGCTCCAACCATATCCTCTGACAAAAATTCAGATCCTTCTTCTTAAACAGATGTTGCAGACTACAGTGATCAGTAAAAACCTCACAATGCACCCACACAAATAATGACGCCAAATCTTCAAGGCGTGAACAATGGTTGCTAGCTCGAGATCATGCACCTGATAATTCTTCTCATAAGTCTTCAAATGGAGCGAGGCGTAGGCAATCACCCTACCCTCCTGCATCAAGACACAACCAATTCCTATCCTCGAGGCATCACAATACACGGTATAAGAACCTGAAGCTGATGGCAATACTAAAACTGGAGTTGAGGTCAAAGCAGCCTTGAGCTTCCGAAAGCTCTCCTCATACTTGTCCGACCACTTGAATGGAGCACCCTTCTGGGTCAATTTGGTCAAGGGCGAAGCAATAGAAGAAAATACCTCCACAAAGCGACGGTAATACCCCGCCAAACCAAGTAAGCTCCTAATCTCTATAGATGAGGACGGTCTGGGCCAACTCTGCACCACCTCTATTTTCTATGGATCAACCTAAATACCCTCACTAGACACCACGTGCCCCAACAAAGCTAGTGAGCCAAGCCAAAACTCACACTTGGAGAACGTTTCATAAAGCTTCTTCTCTCTCAATCTCTACAAACCAACTCTCAAATGCCGAGCATGCTCCTCCTGGCTGCGAGAATATACCAGGATGTCATCAATGAACACAATAACAAAGGTATCCAAATACGGCTGGAACGCGTTGTTCATCAAATGCATGAACGTTGCTGGGGAATTGGTCAGCCCAAAAGACATCACCATAAACTCGTAATGACCATAACGAGTCCTGAAAGCCGCTTTGGGAATATCTGAATCCCGAATCTTCTACTGATGATACCCGGATCTCAAATCAATCTTAGAGAACACCCTGGCTCCCTGAAGCTGGTCAAACAAATCATCAATACGAGGCAAATGGTACTTATTCTTGACTGTAACCATGTTCAATTGCTTGTAGTCAATACACATTCTCATGGAACCATCTTTCTTCTTCACAAATAACACCGGTGCACCTCAAGGTGACACACTAGGACAAATGAACCCCTTATCTAGGAGTTCCTGAAGCTACTCTTTCAATTACTCCAACTATGCCGGTGCCATACGATATGGTGGGATAGAAATGGGCTGAGTGCCCGGCACAAAATCAATACCAAATCAATATCCCTGTCAAGTGGCATGCCTGGCAGGTCAGCAGGAAACACGCTCAGAAAATCACGGACCACATGAACTGAATCAATAGTTGGAGTTTTAGCACTGACATCTCTCACAAAATCCAAATAATACAAACACCGTTTCTCTACCATACGCTGGGCCTTCAGGTATGAAATCACCCTACTAGGCACATACTCAATAGAACCTCTCCACTCGACTCTCGGAAATCCTGGCATCGCTAAGGTCACGGTCTTAGCGTGACAATCTAGAACAACATGACAAAGGGATAGCCAATCCGTGCCCAATATCACATCAAAGTCAACCATGCTAAGCAATAATATATCCAATCGGGTCTCTAGAACCCGAATAGATATCACACATGACCGATAAACACAGTCCACAACAATAATATCACCCACCAGAATCGACACATGAACAGATGTAACAAGAGACTCACGAGGCATATCCAGAAAATGGGCAAAATATGATGAAACATAGGAATACGTGGAACCCAGATCAAATAATACCGAAGCATTTCGGCGACAGACTGAGACAACTTCTTTAATCATTGCATCTAAGGCCATAGCATCTGGTCTGGCTGGAAGTGCATAAAAACGAGCTTGACCTCTGCTTGATTGGCCTCCCCCTCTAGGGCGGCCTCTAGATATCTGACCCCCACCCCTAGATGTCTGGGAGGGTGGTGAGGTACTTGGAGCTGAAATCAAGGGCATACTCATCTGCTGAGGTGGACCCCTAAGAAGATGAGGACACTGACTCCTCATATGCCCGAACTCCCCATGGGTTGCCTCTACTATGCTGAAACTGGCCCTTGAAGGGAACACTGCTAAAACTGCCAGAACCTCAAGGCCTCTTGGCCTCCCTCTCATCACGCTCCTGACGGCGAACTGCCTAATATCCCGAGCAATATCCACAACCTACTCAAAAGTAGCACCCGATACCCTCTCTATGGTCATCATAATACGGATGTGATAAGTGAGGCCATCCACGAACCTCCTGATCCTCTCTCTCTCTCAGTAGGGACCACTTTTGAAGCATGATGAGATAGCTCTGAAAATCTCATCTCATACTGTGTCACTATCAACTCATCCTGACGCAACTGCTCAAACTACCTACACAGCTCCTCTCTGCGGGACTGTGGAACATACTTCTCCAAGAAGAGAGTGGAAAACTACTGCCAAGTAACCAACAGGCCTACGCCTCTCATAAGACTCCCACCAAGTGAATGTAGCTCCCGAGAATTGGAAATTAGTAAATGAGACCCCAATGGTCTCCAATATCCCTGCAGTGCGAAGAATCCTCTAACACTTGTCTAAGAAACCATGGGCATCCTCGCCTTAAGCACCACTGAATGTCGGAAGCTGAAGTCTACCAAATCCCTCCGACCTACGCTGCTCGTTATTTGGCATGAAAGGAATCACATAATCCTAGACAGGTGCAGCCCGCTGGGCTGGAGCTGCCCCCGATGTCTGAAGTCTCTTAACGACCTGCTCAGGGGTACGGGCGGCAAGAGTCTGTGTGCCTCCCACGACTTGAGAAGTAGCGGCTATAGTAGAAACAACAACTGCCTGTGCTAGACTAGTGCACACGGTCAGAATATAGGCAAAAGTCTCATGAAGACCCGGAATCATAATAGGCACTGCCAGTGCCTGAGCTGGTCCCGCTGGAACATCTCCAGTGAGGACCTGATCCGGAACAATAGGTGGGTCTACGGGTACTACCCTAGCTGTCGCACAGGCTGCACTCCTACCTCTACCACAGCCTTGGCCTCGATCTCGACCCCTCGCTATCCTAGCTGGTGTTTGGTCACCCTGATCGGTAGCGCGTGTCCTCACCATCTGTGAGAGAATGAAACAACATACGTTTAGTTTCTAGAATCAACAGATTAGCACGACAGAATTACAGAATGTGAGATTTTCCTAAGGGTTCTGCAGCCTCTCGAAGATAAGTACAGACGTCTCCATACCGAACCGCAAGACTCTACTAAATGTGCTCATGACCTGTGAGTACTATGTAACCTAGGCTCTGATACCAACTTGTCACGACCCCAAACCTAAACTGGCTGTGATGGCACCTATCATGATACTAGGCTAGCCAATTTGCCGAGAACATCATATAAGGCTTTCCATTTAGTACGTAAGCTATCAAATATTCCATCAAAATTCCGTTTTAAGCATTTCAAAACAATAAAAATAGTCAAATTTCTAAACACATCCCCCAAACATCTGGAGTCAACCGTCATGAGCATCTAAGAAGCGATACAATGTGATACTTTTTCATTACTACAACCAGTTCTAGGAATAGATTTAAGTGACATGATATGAAGGGAAAAGAGCATGCTACGGACGCCGAACAACTACCTCAAAATCCCTAAACAAGCTCCAAGAGAGTGTGAATCAGCTAGCGCTTAGACCCAGCACCTGAATTTGCAAACAAGGTGCAGGGAGTAACGTGAGTACGCCAACTCAGTAAGTAACAATTATAACTAAAGACTTGAGTGCAGTGACGAGCATATAAAAATAAGGTAAAACCATGTGATAAACAACAATAGAATAAATACAACAAGTTAGGGATCTATCTTCCGAATATTTTCATAAAAATTTCAAGTTTCCCTTTAAAGACTCGGATAAAACATTTGTTCAACTTTTTCATTAGAGGCTCAGTGTAAAGAAGAGTGAAAACTGTAGTTTTCTAAAGTATCAGGCCCTCGGGCACAGTGTCACTCACAAATAAAGCCTCTCAGTCACTAGTGACACTACTATCATAAGTCAATGCTCACACTCAACACTCCAACTCAATAGGTGCCATATGATAATCGATGTGGTGTGCAGCTCGATCCATATAGTAACCACTGCGGCGTGCATCCCGATCCATAATAGTCGAGTGCGCTCACTGGGGGTGTACAGACTCCGGAGATGCTCTTACATCCCAAGCGCTATATCGTTGTGGCGTGCAGTCCGATCCACAGATATCTTGCTGCGGCGTGCAACCGGATCCATATATATCTCACTGTGACATGCAACCAAATCCATATATATCTCGCCGTGGCGTGTAGCCTGATCCATATATATCTTGATGCGGTGTGAAGCCCGATCCATATATATATATCTATATATAATGCTGCAACGTGCAACCATATCCATACCTATCCTTACAATTCGTCTCTCGGCCTCACTTAGTCGTCCTCACAAGCCACTCGGGAAACTCATCAAAAGTCCCAGGGACTCAACCCAAAATATCTTTCAATATTCTAAAACAGGGTGATAAACATGAATAAACAGTGAATAGGTATAAATCATGACAGAATTAATATATTTTCTATCAAAACAATGTGAGAATAGTAGTAAAATACCCCTGAGGGTCCAAACAGGTCGTCATAAGGCCCCAAACATGGCGTACAACCCAAATATAGTATAAATATCGAAATTGCAAAAAATCATATGATTTCAAATAAAATATGCGGCTTAATAGTCGCTACGGGACGGACTAAGTCACAATCCTTACCGGTGCACGCCCACATGCTCGTCACCTAGCAAGTGTGTCACCTCATTTATCAAACAATACGAAGTACCGTGATTTTATACCCTCAGGTCTAGATTTACAATCGTTACTTACCTCGAACACGATCAACATTCTAATCCGTGATGCCCTTGCCTCGTGACTCAGCCTCCAATTGCTCCGAAGCTAACCAAAACCAGATTAATATCATCAATATATGCTAAAGGAACAAATCCAACTCGAAAATAATCGAATTACATCAAAAATCCTAAAATTGGCCAACCCCGACCCCGGGCCTATGACTCGGATTCCGATAAAAATCACAAGACTAGAATCCTTACACTTTCATGAGTTCGTACATATCAAATACATCAGAATCCAACCACAAACGAACCCTCAATTCCTTAATTAAAAGTCTCCAATCTCAAGCCTTAAACCCCCAAATTTAGATACTAATTTCCATAGATTTCACCTTTAATCAGTTAAATAACGCCATAGAAATGAGTTTTAGGTACAAAAATCTTACCTCTACGAAGTTCCCTTGAATTCCCTCTTCAAATCGCTCCCACAAGCTCCAACCCGTATGAATATTTGATGAAATAAGCCAAAACTCGCGAAGGTTTCTTTTATATGATCTGCCAAGGAAACCCGCATCATCGGCCTTCTAATCGCACCTGGGGACCCGCACCTGGGTTCAGGTGCTCATCTGCGAATTTTCATTAACCAACCATCTTCCGCATCTGCTGTCAATTTTTCGCACCTGGGGGCTCGCAGGTGCGATCAGTCTTCCGAATCTGCGGTTCTTCCCCAGCTGGCCCACTTCTGCATCTGCGATGGCCATCTCGCACCTGCGGTGACCGCATCTGCGGTCTTTCTTCCGCATATGCGGAAATCACAGAACAGTAGACACCAACATTCTTTAAGTGCCAAAAATCAATCTGACAACAATCTGAACTCATCCCGAGCCCCTTGGGGCCCCAACCAAAAATACCAATACCTCATATAACATCACCTTGACTTAGTCGAACCCTCGTAGCACAGAAAATAACACCAAAACACCAAATCGATCCATGATTCAAGCCTAAGGACTTCTAAACTTTCGAAAATTTCCAAAGATGCCAAAACTAACCAAACGACGTCCGAATGACCTGAAAATTTGTACACACATAGAAAATGACACTACGAAACTGTTCCAACTCCTGGAATTCAATTCCGACCTCGATAGCTAATTTTCCACTGCCGATCGGAAATTGCCAAAAACTCAATTTCGCAAATTCAAGCCTTATTCTACTCCGAATCTTCGAAAAACATTCCAAACACACTCGTAAGTCCCAAGTCACCTAGGGAAGCTATCCGAGCTATAAAAATCACATTCCAAGGTCGTTTACCTATAAGTCAACTCCCGGTTAACTTTTCTAACTATTAAGCCAACTTAAGAGACTAAGTGTCTCATTTCTCACCACCACCACACCGAACCCAAATTAATTGACCCAACACAACATAATTGAGATAAACAATACATGATAAAGAAGAAATAAAAAAAACGGGGCTAATCTCACGGAACGACCGACCGGGTCGTTATAAGTAATAATCGAGCAAAAAACAAGGAAACCCAGTAATTTCAACAACTAACAAAGTAGATAATCATGCAAATTGATCTGAAAATCAATTTTAAGAGAGAGATATGGAAACCCTAACTTTTAAGGAATGTGGTAAATCGACAGAATCTGAACAAAAAATGACACTCACACATAATAGTACGAAGATAGACAAGATTACACTCAAAATTAGATATATGAACCGATTTTGGTTCGATTTGAAGAGATTTGTAAACCCTAGTTTTTAGGGTACGTAAGAATCAACAAAATCGGACTCACACGGTGTAGAATAAAACGTGTGTAGACGGAATATCATCCAGATTCCAGAGATGGGGATCAATCGGACAAAATCAGAATGGTAATACTTGCCATGTTTAGGCAAGTACTAGGTGATACCATAAAGAATAAACCAATAGCGGAAACATACTAATATGGTAAGTAGATAAGAGGGAAATCCCATTAGAAGAGGGATTAAGGCAAGGGTTTTGAGAAGTGGCGGCTAGGGTTTCGTATGAGAAGAGAGTGGAGAGATCGAGAGCATTTAGGGGCGGTAGATTAGAGGGAAATTGGTTAGGCTTTTAGGTCTAGGGTAATTAAAATGAGGGAGCGGGGGGGGGGGGGGGGGGGGGGGGGGGGGGGGGGAGGGGGGGGGGGGGGGGGGGGGGGGGGGGGGGGGGATGCAGGCCGTTGATCTTGGAAGATCAACGACTGGGATTTAAAAATGAACGGGACGGGTTAAAATAAACGGGTACAACCGGGTATTAAGCATGGTTGTTTTGTATCAGGCCAGGGTTAATTGGGCTATTTTGTGTCCGAACTTTGGTTATTAAAAAATAGGTTATTATTTAAATACACAAAACTTAACAAACTAATTTATAAAAATGCTTAATAAATGAATAAAAATATTATTTATACAATAAGATAATTAACACTAATAATTTAGCATTATAAAAATATAGAAGGCTATTTTGACACAAATTGTATAGATAAAAAGCAATTATATATGAATATAAGCTATTATTGCAAAATTAGGTAAATAGCTTAAAAATGCAAACATAATTATACGAAATCAAGTAAAAATATTATGAAACCTATATGAGGATGCAAAAATAGTAATTTAGATGATTAAGTCATCACAAAATAATTAATAATTATTCAAGTAATTTAAATGCAGAAATAATCAATTTAAAAGCTCTAAAAAATTATGGAAAATTATAGAAAATTCATGTATAGATTTGTAAACTAAATAGTGATGAAAAAACGATGTTTTGAAAGTATATATATATTTTGAAAAACATGAGGGAAAAATTGGGTATCAACAACTGCCCCTCTTTACCCGAGAATGATGGAAGAATTTTCGGGTAAAGAAAATGATGACCAATTTTGTCACGACCCAAACCGATGGGTCGTGACGAGTGTCCGAGTCCTACCTGTCGAATACCCTTAAACATGCAACTAAGATATAAACATGAATAATATCTGCTGAATTACGAGAATAACATGCGCGAGGAAAACCTGTCCAAAAGACATATATACATTTATGTGCGGATTACAGTGGGCGAGCCGGTAAGACCGTTATCGACATCTATATACCCAAAAATGAAAGCCGACGCGACCAATACTATCCAACTATACATAACTGTCTACAGAACTCTAATGAAAACACAACTGTACAAAGACGGGACTGAGCCACATCATATATATATACAAGCATATCGTAGCAAAATCCGAAGCAGCTCCAGATCAAGTGGAGCACGCCAACTCTCGCTGATCAAGGATCTTGAGAAGGGGGACCGTCATCTTGCCTATCTGCACCTGCGGGCATGAAACGCGGGCGGCGTCAGTATGAAATGTATTGAGTATGTAAGGCATGAAAATCAGTACGTAAAAGACATAGATGAAACATGGAATAAAGAAATCCATCTATAAATCTGAATAACTTTGTAAATTCTGAAACATTTATAATGTCATGCACGTACATATAAATGTCATGTCATGCGTAGGTATAGGTGTACATAAAATCATCAATCCACTGAGGGCATCCCATCATATCGTCTCAGCCAATATGGGCAACATCATCAGCATATACCAACTTATCAGGTGGTGGTGCGTATATAACGTTGTAACCTTTTTCCCATATCTCATATACATAAATATGTACATATAACTACGTGTATATAACGCCGTCTGGTCATAGGTCAATTTACATGCATACATGAATAAAGCGCATAAAAATATGTTAAAAATATCAATATTCTTTTCGGATAAATTATCAACTGTGTATTATTTCGAGACCCATGAACAGAAGTTATAATAATATGTCACATGGGGAGTCAAGAACACAGAGACCCCTAGTATTTCTATGAATATAGTCGTTTATGAAAACTGTGTGTGTCACGACCCCAAAATGCTCAATCGTGATGGCGCCTATCGTAAAATCAACTAAGCCACAAACTTTATTTAATTTATAGTTTCGTTTAGAAAGATCACCATATTTGCAGCAAAACTCTCAGTTATAAAACATTTAAAATTTGAAAATCATTAAGACACAAATAAAATAAATCCCACCATTGGTGTCACCGAGTCATGAGCTATTACTACTACAAATGTCTAAATACAAAAGTGTACAACACTGTCTGAAATAATAAATTACGGCAGGAAGATAAAGAAGGAGAAAACGAGGTTGCGATCGCCAGCTGCTAACTCGAAGACTCCAAATGAAACTCTATCAGCATATCAACAACCGCTACCGGGTCCCGATGTACCTAAATCTGCACACAAGGTGCATCCCGATCCCATATCTTTCTCTAAATATCAGGCTCTCGGCCTCACTCAGTCATCACTCTCCAGTCTCACTCACATGGGCTCACAAATGCATGAACTAGCCCGAATAAATTATAAAATGTGCAAAATCAACAATCACCGAGACTGATACGTGATACGATATGCTATGGCAGGACTGACTATATAGTATCAATGAAACTCATGAGATGACAACAATAAATGACCACTCGGGTCTCAACAATATCGACGTGATAACATACTACTTAGCATGATTCCTAGCATGTTTACATTAATCACATTGATAGAGGCACGCATATCAATCAATAAGGAACTACTAACGGTGCCATGGGATGAACCAGGTCACAAATCTCACAGTGCACGCCCGCACGCCCGTCACTTGGCATGTGCGTCACCTTAATTATAATCATATAGCATATAGTTCATGGTTTCGAACCCTCAAAACCAAGTTTGGAAGTGTTACTTACCACAAACCAGGAGAAATCCTAGTCTGCAATGCCTTTGCCTCTTGACTCGGCCTCCAGTCGCCCTGAATCTAACCAAAATAAGTACCATAGCATCAATACAGGAGAAAGGAATAAAACCCAAATAATCAATTTACACCAAAAATCCCGAAATTAGCCAAACCCGACCCCTTGGTCCATGTGTCCGAATCCGATAAAAATAACAAAACTAGAGTCCTTACACACTCACGAGTTCATACATACCAAATACATCAAAATTCGACAACAAATGGCCCATGAATTCCTCAAATCAAAGTCTAAAACTTCAAGCCCTAACCACCCAATTTTAACCCTTAATTCTCATAAATTTCATGGCTAATCAGGTAGAAATCATCATATAATCGAGTATTGAGTTCAAAATCATTACCTCAAGGTGTTATCCCACGAACCCCTCTTCAATTCCTCTTAAAAAGCTCAAAACCCGAACACAAATGGTGGAAGAATAGCCTAAATTCGCGAAGGCTTCTATTTATAGGTTCTGCCCAGCGATTGTCGCATATGAGGCCTTTTCCTCGCATCTGCAGACCCGCACCTGCGGTCCCAGGTGTGCACTTGCGATTTTTCAATAACTTTTCCTTTTCCGCACCTGCGCCCAAATAGCCGCACCTGCGGGCACGCAAGTGCGGTAGCTCTTCCGCATTTGCGATGAACCTCAACTAGCCCAAATTCGGCACCTGCGATGACCAAACCGCACCTGGGGTGACCGCACCTGCGGCCACCCATCCACATATGCGGAATCACAGAACAACAACACATCAACATTCTTTAAGTGCCAAAATCAATCCGTCAACCATCCAAACTCATACCGAGGTCCTCGGGACCTAAACAAATGGTACCCACAAGTCATATATGATCACTCGAACTTAGTCGAACCCTCGGAAATCCAAAGTAACACCAAAACACCAAATTGATCCATGATTCAAGCCTAAGGATTTCTTAACTTCCAAAATTCTCTAACGATGTCGAAACCAACTAAACTACATCCGAATGACCTGAAAATTTGCACACACATCCCAAATGACTCTACGAACCTATTCCAACTTCCGGAATTCCATTCCGACCCTGATAGCTAATTTTCCATTGCCGATCGGAAATCGCCAAAAATCCAATTTCGCCAATTTAAGCCTAATTCTACTCCGGACCTCCTAACAACATTCCGGACACACCCCTAAGTCCCAAATCACCTAACGAAGCTACCTGAGCCATGAAAACGACATTCCTAGGTCATTTGCCCACAAGTCAACTTTCGGTTGACTTTTCCAATTATTAAACCATCTTAAGAGACTAAGTATCTCATTTCTCACCACGACAACTCCAAACCTGAGCCAATCGACCCAAAATAACATAATGAGTTAAACAACAAAAAACAAAGCAGAAATGCGGAAAATGAGGCTAATCTCACGGAACGACCGGCCGGGTCGTTACATTCTCCCCCTCTTAAACAAACGTTCGTCTTCGAACGAGTCTAGAAACATACCTAAAGTCTCAAATAAGTGAGGATATATGCTACGCATATCTCGCTCAGTCTTCCAGGTGGCCTCCTCGACCGGCTGCCCTCTCCACTACACCTTCACTGAAGCTATATCCTTAGACCTCAACCTTCTGACCTGACGACCCAAAATGGACATTAGCTCTACCTCATAAGACATATCACCCTCTAGCTGAATCGTTCTGAAGTCCAAAACATGAGACGGTCTCCAACATACTTCCGAAGCATGGAAACATGAAATACCGGATGCACACTCGATATGCTCGGTGGCAAGGAAAGTCTATAAGCTACCTCTCCATTCCTCTGAAGCACCTCAAAAAGCCCAATGAACCGGGTACTCAACTTGCCTCTCTTCCCAAACCGCATAACACCCTTCACATGTGACACCTTTCAGCAGAACCTTCTCCGCAACCATGAAAGATACATCCCGGACCTTCCTGTCCGCATAACTCTTCTGCCTACACTGCGCCGTGCGAAACCGCTCCTGAATCAACTTTACCTTATCTAACGCATCTTGTACCAAATTTGTACCCAAGAGCCTAGCCTCACCTGACTCAAACTAACCAATCGGAGATCTATACCTCCTCCCATATAAAGCCTCGTATAGAGCCATCTGAGTGCTCGACTGATAACTATTATTATATGCAAACTCCGTGAGTGGCAGAAACTGGTCCCATGAACCCCCAAATTTAATGACATAAGAACGCAACATGTCCGCTAGTATCTAAATAGTGCGCTCGGACTGCCCGTACGTCTGAGGGTGAAAGGTTATGCTCAACTCAACCTGAGTACCTAACTCTATCTGCACGGCCCTCAAAAATAATGATGTGAACTGAGTACCTCTGTCGGAAATGATAGAAACTGGAACCCAATGCCACCGGAGAATCTCCCGAATATAAATCTCAGCTAACCGCTCCAAAAAATAAGTAGTTCCAACAAGAATGAAGTGCGCGGACTTGGTCAGTTGATCCACAATAACCCATATAGCATCGAACCTCCTCGCAGTCCGTGGGAGCCCAACTACAAAGTCCATGGTGATCCGCTCCCATTTCCACTCTATAATTTCAAACCTCTGATGCAATCCACCTGGTCTCAGGTGCTCATACTTGACCTGCTGACAATTGAGACACCGAGCTACAAATCAAACAATATCCTTCTTCATCCGCCTCCACCAATAATGCTATCTCAGATCCTGGTATATCTTCGAGGCAGCCCGATGGATGGAATACCGCGAGCGGTGGGCCTCTACTAGAAACAAATCCCGAAGTCCATCCACATTAGGCACACATATTCGACGCTGCATCCTCATAACACCATCATCACCAATAAATACATCTCTAGAATGACCTCGCCGGACCCTATCCTGAAGAACGAGCAAGTGTGGGTCATTATACTGGCGTTCTCTGATACAGTCAAAAAGGGAAGACCTGGAGGTTACACAAGCCAACACCCGACGGGTCTCTGATAGATCCAACCTCACAAACTGGCCCGCTAATGCCTGAACATCAAGTGCTAATGGTCGCTCTGCTGCAGGAAGATATGCTAGACTCCCCAAACTCTCTGCTCTACGACTCAAGTTATCGGCCACTACATTGGCCTTCCCCCGATGCTATAGAATAGTGATATAATACTCCTTGAGAAGCTCCAACCATCTCCTCTGAGAAATTCAGATCCTTCTTCTTTAACAAATGCTGCAGACTACGGTTATCAGTGAAAACCTCACAATGCATCCCATACAAATAATGACGCCATATCTTCAAGGTGTGAACGATGACTGCTAGCTTGAGGTCATGCACTGGATAACTCTTCTCATGAGTCTTCAACTGGCACGAGGCATAGGCAATCACCCTACCCTCCTGCATCAATACACAACCAAAGCCTATCATCTAGGCATCACAATACACGATATAAGATCTTGAAGCCGATGTCAATACTAATACTGGAGTTGAGGTCAATGCAGCCTTGAGCTTCTGAAAGCTCTCCTCACACTCGTCTGACCACCTGAATGGAGAACCCTTTTGGGTTAATTTGGTAAAGGGAGAAGCAATAGAGGAAAATCCCTCCACAAAGCGATGGTAATACCCCGCCAAACCAAGAAAGCTCCTAATTTCTGTAGTCTAGGAAGGACTTGTCCAACTCTGCACCGCCTCTATCTTCTTTGGATCAACCTGACTACCCTCACTAGACACCACGTGCCCCAAGAAAGCTACCGATCCAAGCCAAAATTCACACTTGGAGGACTTTGCATAAAGCTTCTCCTCCCTGAATCTATGCAATACAACTCTCAAATGCTGAGCATGCTCCTCTTGGCTACGAGAATATACCAGAATGTTATCAATGAACACAATGACAAAGGAATCCAAATACGTCTGAAACACGTTGTTCATCAAATACATGAACGTTTTTGGGGCATTGGTCAGCCCAAAAGACATCACCAAAAACTCATAATGACCATAACGAGTCCTGAAAGTCATCTTGGAAATATCTGAATCCCGAATCTTCAGTTGATGATACCCAAATCTCAAATCGATCTTAGAGAACACTCTGGCTCCCTGAAGCTGGTCGAACAAATCATCAATACAAGGCAAATGATACTTATTCTTGATGGTAATCTTATTCAACTACTTGCAGTCAATAAACATTCATGGAACCATCTTTCTTCTTCATAAATAACACCGGTGCACCCCAAGGTGACACACTAGGCCGAATGAACCCCTTATTTAGGAGTTCCTGAAGCTTCTCTTTCAATTCCTTCCACTCTGCTAGTGCCATACAATACAGTGGAATAGAAATGTGTTGTGTTCCCTACACAAAATAAATATCGAAATCAATATCCCTGTCAGGAGGCATGTCTGGCAGGTCTGCAGGAAACACGTCTGGAAAATCACGGACCACAGGAACAGAATCAATAATGGGAGTCTCAACACTGGCATCCCTCACAAAAGCCAAATAAGATAAACACCCTTTTTTCCCCATACGCTGAGCCTTCAGGTATGAAATCACCCTACCAGGCACATAATCAATAGAACCTCCACTCAACCCTTAGGAATCTTGGCATCGTAAAGGTCACGGTCTTAGCGTGACAATCTAAAACAACATGACACAGAGATAGCCAATCCATGCCCCACATCACATCAAAGTCAACCATGATAAGCAATAACAGATCCACTTGGGTCTCCAGACCCCCAATAAATACCACACACGAGCGATACACATGGTCCACCATAATAGTATCTCCCACCAGAGTCTACACATGAACAGATGAAACTAAGGACTCACGGGGCATATCCAGAAAATGGGCAAAATATGATGAAACATAAGAATACGTGGAACCGGAGTCAAATAAGACCGAAACATCTCAGTGACATACTGAAACAATACCTGTAATCATTGTATCTAAGGCCATGGCATCTGGCCTAGCTGGAAGTGCATTGAAACGAGCCTGGACACCACTTGATCGACCTCCCCCTCTAGGGAGGCCTCTAGCTGTGTGACCCCCACCCCTCACTGGCTGGGCGGGTGATGATCTAACTGGTGGCGAAGCTGACGGTTAACTCCTCTGTTGGGATGAGCCACCCGAAAGATGGGGACAAAACCTCTTGATATGACCCAGATCACCACACTCGAAACAACCCCTCTCAGCAAATGACGACGTGGACTGAAGGGAACCCATAGCACCCGGATAACCACTAGAAGGACCATGCACAGAGGAACCTTGAACTGACGGTGCTTGAGATGAACTCTGTGCTGGAAGAGCAGTGAATGAAGAGAGTCCCGAATGAGAACTGCGGGGGCCATGCACCGATGATGCACCACTATAAGCTGGACGAGCTGGCTGAGGAGGCCTAAATGGGCAACCTTTGATATGCTGGAACTGACCCCTGGAAGGAGCACAACTAAAACTACTAAATCCTCGAGGCCTCCTGGCCTCCCTCTCCTCTCGCTCCTGGCGGTGAACTGACTCAATATCTGGGGAAATATAAACAACATGCTCAAAAGTAGCACCTGATACACTTTCTCTGGTCATCAGAATACGAAGCTGATAAGTGAGGCCATCGACAAACCTCCTGATCCTCTCTCTCACAATAGGGACCAACTCTGTGGCATGACGATCTACCTCTGAAAACCTTATCTCATACTGCATCACAGTCAACTCATCCTGACGCAGTTTCTCAAACTGTCGGCGCAGCTCCTCTTTGCGGGACTGTGGAACATGCTTCTCTAAGAAGAGAGTGGAAAGTTGTTTCCAAGTAAGGGGTGCTGCACCAAAAGGCATACACCTCTCATAAGACTCCCACCAAGTAAATGCAGCTCATGAAAATTGGAAAGTGGTAAATGAGACCCCACTGGTCTCCAATATCCCTGACGTGCAAAGAATCCTCTAACACTTGTCTAAGAAGTCCTAGGAATCCTCTCCCTCAGTACCAATGAAAGTCGGAGGGTGAAGTCTACAAAATCTCTCCAACCTGCACTGCTTATCGTCAGCCATAACTTGGATAACGAAATCATGAGCTGGTGCAACCGGCTGGGCTAGAGCTGCCCCTGGTGTCTGAAATCCCTGAATAACCTGCTCAGATATGCGGGCAGATGGATTCTGAGTGCCTCCCCCGGCCTGAGAAGTAACGGCTGTAGTAGAAACAACGACTGTCTGTGCTAGGCTGGTGCACATGGTCAGAATCTGGGCCAAGGTCTCCTGGAGACCCGGAATAATAATAAGCACGACCGGTGCCAGGGTCGGTCTTACTGGTACATCAGCAGTTAGGACCTGATCTCGAATAACTAGAGGGTCCACACGTACTGCCCTGGCTCCTGCGCACGCTGCACCCCTCCCTCTTCCACGGCCTCGACCGCGGCCTCGGCCTCTCACGGGCCCAACTGGTGTCTGGTCACCCTGATTGGTAGCGCCTGTCCTCACCATCTATGAGAGAATGAAACAACATAAGTTTAGTTTCTAGAATAAATAAATTCACACGACAGGATTCAAGAATGTGAGATTTTTCCTAAGGGTTCTGCAGCCTCTCGAAGATAAGTACAGACGTCTCCATACCAATCCGTAAAACTCTACTAAACCTGCTCATGACTTGTGAGACCTATATAACCCAGATCTCTGATAGCAACTTGTCACGACCCAAAATGCCCAGTCATGATGGCGCCTATGGTGAAATCAGGCAAGCCACACACTTCATTTAATGTAAAGTTTCTTTTAGAAAGATCACCATATTTTTAGCAAAAGTCTCATTTATAAAACATTTAAAAGTTGAAAATCACTAAGACACAAATAAAATAAATCCCAGCATTGGTGTCACCGAGTCATGAGCTATTACTACTACAAATGTCGAAATACAAAATTGGACAACACTGTCTGAAATAATAAAGTACAACAGGAAGATAAAGAAGAAGAAAACGAGGTTGTGATTGCCAGCTGCTACCTCGAAGACTCCAAATGAAACTCTATCAGCAGATCAACAACCGCTACCGGGTCCCGATGTACCTGAATCTGCACACAAGGTGCAAGGGCTAACGTAAGTACACCAACTCAGTAAGTAACGGACCCAAACAGTGGGCTGAGATATAGTGAGGAACTAAACCTCAATAGATATAACAATACACGGTGTACAGAAATTTAGGCATGTTCGCAGTTATTTAACAGATAAAAACAGCAGGATAAGTGCAGGTTCAAATAGTAAAACTGTGCATAACTCCGTATACTCTACATGCCAATGTATCAACTTGTAAAATGCACATAGTGCTCCCACTCTCACATGCAAGTCCACTCAGTACTATATATGGCTCTCGGGCCCAGGGAAGATCCATCCCAGAATATATACACATGTGACAGTAGTCACTCAGTACTAAGGAAGGCCAATCCAGCCCCATAGAGAAGATCCATATCCGGGTACAAACATACGGACAAGATCCATGTCCAGGGAAGATCCATCCCTATATATCATCACTGCGCTCACTGGGGGTGTGTTACAGACTCCGAAGGGGCTCCTACAGACGACACGCTATCATAAGCCCGATCTAGGCATTATCAATATAACATGCTACGACGTGTATCTCGATCCTATATATGTCTATCAATATCAGGCTTTCGGCCTCACTTAGTCATCACTCTCCAGTCTCGCTCGCATAGGCTCACAAATGCATGAACTAGCCCGAATAAATGATAAGATATGCAAAATCAACAATTACCATGTCCGGGACGTGATATGTTATGCTATGACAGGACTGAGTATATAGTATCAATGAAACTCATGAGATGAAAACACTAAATGAACACTCGGCTCTCAACAATATCGACGTGAAGCCTTAACGTAGTACTTAGCATGATTCCTAGGATGTTTACATTAATCACATTGATAGAGGCACGAATATCAATCAATAAGGAACTACTAACGGTGCCTTGGGATGAACCTGGTAACAAATCTCACAGTGCACGCCCGCACGCCCGTCACTTGGCATGTGCGTCACCTTAGTTATAATCATATAGCATATAGTTCGGGCTTTCTAACTCTCAGAACCAAGTTTGGATGCATTAGTTACCTCAAACTAGGCAAAATACTAGTCCGCAATGCTTTTGCCTCTAGACTCGGCCTTCAGTCGCCCCGAATCTAACCAAAATCAGTACCATAACATCAATATTTGATAAAGTAATAGAAGCCACAAAAAAATAATCAATTTACACAAAAATTCCCGAAATTGGCCAAACCCGACCCTCGGGCCCACGTCTTGAAATTCGATAAAAATCGCAAAACTAGAATCCTTACACTCTCACGAGTTCACATACCAAATACATCAAAATCCGACAACAAATGTCCCATCAAATCCTCAAATCAAATTCTAAAACTTCAATCCCTGATCCCCCAATTTCAACCCTTAATTCTCATAAATTTCATGTCTAATCAGGTAGAAATCATCATATAATCGAGTATTGCGTTCAAAATCATTACCTCAAGGTGTTATACCACAAATCCCTCTTCAATTACTCTTAAAAGGCTCCAAACCTGAACACAAATGGTGGAAAAATGACCCAAATTTGCGAAGGCATCTATTTATAGGTTCTGCCCAGCGATTGCCGCATCTGCGGCCTTTTCCTCGCACTTGCGAACTCGCACCTGCAGTCCCAGGTGCGCACCTGCGGGCTCGTAGGTGCGGTAACTCTTCCGGATCTGTGATGAACCTCAACCAGCCCAAATTACGCATGTAGGACGACCAAACTGCAACTGCGGCCACCCATCCGCATCTGCGAAATCACAGAACAACAACACACCAACATTCTTTAAGTGACAAAATCAATCCTTCAACCATCTGAACTCAACCCGACGCCCTCGGAACCTCAACCAGTGGTACCTACAAGTCATATATGATCACCCGAACTTAGTCGAACCCTCGGAACATCCAATATAACATCAAAACTCCAAATCGATCCATGATTCAAACCTATGGATTTCTATACTTCCGAAATTCACCAACGATGCCGAAACTAACCAAACCACATCCCAAATGACTCTACGGACCTATTCCAACTTCCAAAATTCAATTCCCACCCCGATAGCTAAATTTTCCACTGCAAACCGGAAATCGCCAAAAATCCAATTTCGCCAATCCAAGCTTAATTCTACTCCATACCTCCAAACAACATTCCGAACATACCCCTAAGTCCCAAATCGCCTAACGTAGCTATCTGAGCCATGAAAACCACATTCCGAGCTCATTTTCCCATAAGTCAACTTACGGTAGACTTTTCCAATTATTAAACCATCTTAAGAGACTAAGTGTCTCATTTCTCACCACGACCACTCTGAAACCGAGCCAACCAACCCGACACAACGTAATGAGTTAAACAACACAAAATAAAGTAGAAATGGGGAAAACATGGCTAATCTCACAGAATAACCGACCGGGTCATTAGAGTGTGTTTGCTCGTTTCTTCTGTATAACTAGGATCATGCCAAAAAGGAAGAAGAATAGACTTAACATACCTGGAGTAGGAAAAAATCCGTACAATATTCTTGGAATTGTTTTTATCGTATTCCATTTAGAACCGCAAAATTTTATGTTTCTACAGTTCTAACAATTCTCGTTGCAATTGTTTGCAAGAACATTGTTGGAAGCCTCGATTCGGATTGAGCTTAGCATCTGCTTTTGAATATTGTGAATGAGGAAGAAGGACTTATATTTCAGTTTGTTATTCTCTAACCAAAATGAATCAAACTCTAAAAGACACCAAATTTTAAAAAGGGACCAAACTTTATATACATCTTGAGTGTTTTACACGTTGATGTTAGATAGCCACTAATCTCATATGACTACGTAGTCATTGGTTTTGTTAGCTCCCTTGCTTCCACGTCTTATTCTCATAATTTAATAATTAACTAGGTAATGTTCTGCTACCCGATAATTAACCAATTACCTGTATAACTAGGAATTATCTCAACTACTTAAAATACTACTCTTTTTTAATATACTTTATACATTATACTATCGTGGTAATATGGTATCTTGTATGGTACTAGTCCATAAATATCGAGTATTATAGCTCGGACCGTATTTTATCCTAAATCGAGAACCTTCAACGAAACTTATTTTCCTTAATCCGTGTACCATGTACCCTTTATCCTTCATGGAACTTACTTATTTCTTATTATAAATAGCATGAATGCGTATAACCTCAAGATAATCTTATTCCCGAGACTACGTTGATTAACTGAAGACGAAATTTTAACGTACAAAAACGCGAGACGTAACATCCTTCCCCCCTTAGAAACATTCGTCCTCGAATGTTTAACTCTTCGGGATCTATATAACCTTGGCAGAGTCACCTTTGTAACAATACTACTACCAACTCTTCCTGTAGAAACTCAATAACTCAATGCCACATAGGACCACAATCATCAATAACGACAATGGCCTCACGCGACCAATTACAATAACTGACATAAGAAGTCATACACGTACCTTAAGGTTATGACGTCTATGTCGGACCCTTCTCTGGAGGAGGAAATAAGTAGGGATATCTATACTTCATGTCTTCCTCGGCTTCCTAAGTAATTTCTTCCACATTGTTGTTTCTCCAAAGTACTTTCAGCGGAGCTACATCTTTAGTTCTCAATCTCTGAACCTGTCTTCCTAATATAGCAATGGGAGTTTCTTCATATGATATTTGCTCTGTGACCTGAACATTATCAACTGACAAAACTCTGGAAGGATCTTCGATACATTTACGAAGCATAGACACATGAAAGACTGGATGTGCAGAATCAAAGTTCAAAGGTAAGTCTAACCCTTATGCTACATGGCCTACCTTGTGTATGATCCTATATGGTCCAATGTACCGAGGGCTAACTTTTCCTTTCTTACCAAACCTCATGAAACCTTTCATCGGTGATACCTTTAGGAATACATGTTATCAATCTGAAACTCTAAGTCTCGCCATCGATTATCCGCATAAGACTTCTGACAACTTTGAGCTGCTAATAGCCTTTCTTGTATAAGCTTAATTTTATCGATTGCCTATTGTACCAATTCTGGTCCTACAAATGTTTTTCCCCAACACCGAACCGTCCTATAGGCGACCTACATTTCCATCCGTAAAGAGCTTCGTATGGAACCATTTGAATGGTAGTTATTGTTATATACGAGCTCCATAAGCAGACAATGATCATTTCTGCTACCCTTGAAGTCTATCACACAAACTCGTAACATATCCTCAAGTGTCTGAATAGTACACTCAGCTGGTCCGTCTTTCTAGGGATGAAATGATGTACTAAGACTTACTTGAGTCCCAAATCATTTTGGAAGGACCTCAAGAAGTTAGCTGGAAATTGAGCTCCTCGATCCGAGATAATAGAGATAGAGACACTATGCAGTCCTGCAATATTAGGGAAACATAATCGTCCTCGAATTTTGAGGACCTGTTAACTTAAACGGTGTCTTCTCCTTCTGAGGGGTGGTATCCCTATAATGAACTAACATAGGATCCTCGTACATGCGTTTATTCACTTCAGTTACTAACGAGGATGTTGCCGTATCCTGAATAGCAATTCCAATATCACTTGAGTTGAGTAATCGAATGCCAAGACTAGCTATCTGATGAATCTCATGGGTTGTTACCCTCTTTTCTAGCTGTAAATATGACAGCCTACCCATAGACCTACGACTAAGGGCGTCAGCTACTACGTTCTCCTTCCCCGGATGGTATAAAATATCAACGTCATAGTCCTTAAGTAGCTTCAACCATCTCCTTTGACGTAAATTCAATTCCTTTTGTTTGAAGATACACTGGAGGCTCTTATTATCCATATAGATATCAACATGAATGCCATACAAGTAGTGCCTCCACATCTTTAGTGCATGAATCAATGCGGCTAACTCTAAATCATGGGTCGGGTAGTTCTTCTCGTGCTTTCTTCTTTGTCTAGAAGCATAAGCTATAACCTTACCATGCTGCATCAACACACAACCCAATCCAACGCATGAAGCGCCACAATAGATAACATAACCATCGGTCCCTACTGGGAGTGTTAGAACCAGTGATGAAGTTAATCTGTCCTTTAATGCCTGGAAACTCCATTCGCAAGCATCAGTCCAATGAAACTTTGCTCCCTTATGAGTCAACTTTGTCAAAGGTGCTGAAAGAGAAGAAAATCCCTCTACAAATATCCTATAATAGCTTTCCAAATCGAGAAAGCTGCGAACCTCCGTCGGTGTAGTGGGTCTAGGTCAAGTCTTTACTGCCTCCATCTTTTGTGTATCCACCCGGATGCCTTCAGCCGAAATGATATGCCCAAAGAAAGCTACAGAGTTCAACCAGAATTCACATTTAGAGAATTTTGCATACAACTTTCCTTTTTGTAAAACTTAAAGCACAGGACGCAAATGATCTGTATACTCAACCTCAGAACGAGAATACACCAATATATCGTCAATAAATACAATTACGAACAAATCTAAAAAGGTCCTGAACACACGGTTCATCAAATCCATGAATATTTCTGGGGCATTAGTCAAACCGAATGACATAACACGAAACTCAAAGTGCCCGTATCTGGTCCTAAATGCTGTCTTTGGAATATATTCCTTCTTAACCCTTACTTGATGGTAGCCGGACCTCAAGTCTATCTTTGAAAAACACTTCGCACCTTGTAACTGATCAAAATAAATCATCAATCCTCATGAGTGGGTACTTATTATTGATTGTCACCTTATTCAACTATCTATAATCAATGCACATCCGTAAGGAACCATCTTTCTTCCTCACAAATAGCACAGGTTCTCCCCATGGTGATGTACTAGGTCTGATAAAGCCTTTTTCAAGCAAATCCTTTATTTGTTCCTTCAACTCTTTCAGCTCTGCGGGAGCCATTCTATAGGGTGGAATAGGTATTGGATGAGTATCTGGTAGTAGGTCAATAGAAAACTCAATTTCTCGCTCTTGCGGAATACCCGGAAGCTCATCGAGAAAAACATCGGGAAACTCATTATCCACAAAGATGGACTGAATGGTTGGTAGCTCTACTTCCACATCCCAAACCCGAACAAAGTAATAAATATAGTCCTTTCTGATCATATTCCTTGCTTTGATATAGGATATAAATTTACCCCTCGGCGATGCCGTATTACCTTTCCATTCTAAAACAGGCTCTCCTGGGAACTGAAATCAAACCATCTTTGATCTACACTTGATGTTAGCATAACAAAAGGCCAATCGATCCATACCCATTATAACATCAAGTTCTACCCAGCCGAACACCACGTACATTATCCTTGTTTATTATCAAATCTATCACGGGCCATTTCAGGCCACATCCATATATATATGTAACAATATTAAAACATAACTCGCATAACTAATTTAGAAAAAGGTTTATATACATAGGGGTCGTCCAGGCCGTAGACATGTCATAGACAAAACTATATACAGGATACTGTCTGCAAAACATTTAAGTAAACATAACCATAATATATACAAGTCGGGACAGGGCTCCCCACGTCCTTATAAAACAATGTAGAACACTGAGTTGGTAATACTCCCAGAAAAAGTGAAGTATACAGTAGAGGGTCCTTACCTCGTCTTATTTGAGAGCCTCGATCAGACACACTTCGAAGCAGAATCTTCATATCTTTTAGTTACCTCCCTCCTCTTGGCCCGACTACTATCCTCTTCCTACGCATATCCCATAATATACACTGACGAACCTTGATTGACGGACTCCCAAAACTGTGGACTATCTGGAACCTCAGAAGATTTGGTGTCAGCAAATACCTTGATATAGTTTTGAGCCCAAGGGGAACCCAGTTGTGCCAATCCATGCACCACTCCCCTTATACGCTAGTCAATGGGCCCTGATAATGAAACTAAGGGCCTTGGTGATGTCCAAACTCCCCTTTCCTCATCTGCTGATGGTGAAATCGAAACTATTCGAATTGATGACTCATATGGATCCTCGGATGGATCCTCTTCAATAGAACCCATGATCTCCGATGGATCTGACTCCATAGTATAACTTATTATTCTTCTAACACCTTCGTAGCCTTCTAACACGTGCTAGCGGTTGTAGTCTTCAGAGGCATCACTGAAAACGTAACATATCGTTAGGAACATGACTTCTTATATCACACGATCTAAGATAAGAAGAGAGGATATCATCATATATGTCCGGTAGCCTCCTCTCTATATGTGGGGTGAAAAACACACCCATAAACAAGACTCTACTACACACGGTCAATAGAAAACCCTAGGACATTACTACTCTGATACCATTTTTGTCACGACCCAAACTGATGGGCCGTGACGAGTGCCCGAGTCCTACCTGTCGAACACCCTTAAGCATGCGACTAAGATATAAACATGAATAATATCTGCTGAATTACGATAATAACATGCACGAGGAAAATCCTTCCAAAAGACATATATACGTATACGTGTAGATTATAGTGGGAGAGCCAGCAAGGCCGCTATAGATAACTATATTCCCAAATCTGAAAGCCGATGAGGCCACATACTATTCAACTATACATAACTGTCTACAGACCTCTAATGGAAACATAATTTTACAAAGAAGGGACTGAGCCACATCATACCCATATATCTATATATATACACACAAGCATATTGTACCAAAATCAGAAGTACCTCCGAATCAAATGGAGAACGCCAAGTCTCACTGATCAAGGATCCTAAGAAGGGGGACCGTCAGCTTGCCTACCAGCACCTGCAGGCATGAAACGCAGGCCCCGCGAAATATGGCGTCAGTACAAAAAATGTATTGAGTATGTAAGTCATGAAAATCAGTACGTAAAAGACATAGATGAAACATGCAATAAAGAAATCCATCTGTAAATCTGAATAACTTTGTAAAATATGAAACATTTATAATGTCATGCACGTGCATATAAATGTCGTGTCATGCATTGGTATAGGTGTACATAAAATCATCAAGCCACTGAGGGCATCCCATCATATCGTCTGGGCCATTGTGGGCAACATCATCAACATATACCAACTAATTAGGTGGTGGTGCGTATATAACGCCGTAACCTTTTTCTCATATCCCATATACATAAATATATACATATAACTACGCGTATATAACCCCATCTGGTCATGGGTTAATGTACCTGCATACATGAATAAAACGCATAAATATATGTTAAAAACATTAATATTCGTTTCGGATAAACTTACCAATGCGTATTATTTTGAGACCCACGAACAGAAGATATAATAATATGTCACATGGGGAATCAAGAACACAAAGACTCCTAGTATTTCTATGAATATAGTCGTTTATGAAAACTGTGTGTTTGCTCGTTTCTTCTGTATAACTTGGATCATGCCAAAAAGAATGAAGGGATAGCCTTATCATACCTGGAGTAGGAAAAAATTCGTACAATATTCTTGGAAAAGATTGGACCGTATTCCTTTTAGAACTGCAAAATTTTACGTTGCTACGGTTCTAATAATTCTCGTTGTAATAGTTTGCAAGAATTTCATTGGAAGCCTCTATTCGGATGGAGCTTAGCGCCTGATTTTGAATATTGTGAATGAGGAAGAAGGACTTATATTTTAGTATGTTATTCTCTGACCAAAATGAATCAAACTCTAAAAGAGACCAAATTTTAAAAAGAGACCAAACTTTATATACATCTTGAGTGGTTTACACGTTGATGTTAGATAGCCACTAATCTCATATGACTACTTAGTCATTGGTTTTGTTAGCTCTCTTTCTGCCACGTCTTATTCTCATAATTTAATACTTAACCAGGTAATGTTCCGTTACCCGATAATTAACCAATTACCCGCATAAATAGTAATTATCTCAACTACTTAAAATAATACTCATTTTTAATATACTCTATACATTATACTATCATGGTCATATGGTACCTTTTATGGTACTAGTCCATAAATATCGAGTATTATAGCTCGGACCATATTTTATCCCAAATCGACAACCTTCAAGGAAACTAATTTTCCTTAATTCGTGTACCATGTACCCTTTATCCTTCATGAAACTTAATTATCACTTGTTATAAAAAGCATGAATGCGTATAACCTCAAGATAATCTTATCCCCGAGACAACGTTGATTAATTGAAGACGAAATTTTGATGTACGAAAACGCGAGATGTAACAAATTTTAGCGGGATTGAATGAGGGATGATGTGATTTAGAAAAATATGGAGGTCGAACCCTGGTTCTTGAGTTGCCTACATATATCTGGTGATTCGAGAATCAGGATGTCGTTAGTTCTACATCCAACAATGAACGAAACCGATGGAGTTGTTATAAGAATGGTCGTATGTTTTAGAAAAATATTCTTTTGGGAAGGATAGTGTCGGATGAATTTATGCGGAGTTATGAATGTCAATCTGAAACGCAACAGATGTGTTATAGATCAAGTATCTTAATAGCCATAGAGTAAGAACCGGGAATTGATGATGGTCGGTTACGTTTAAAATATTTGCAAAATGTGAACGTTATGAACGGAAACCGGAGTGAAGATTGCTCCCATTTGAATAATGGTTATTCCTGTATTACAGGCCATAAATCATGAGATAAGGGATTCACAGGACATGAAATGATGTTCTTGGGCCATGAAAATGGTGCCTCTGACCTATGACGCCTTTGAATAATGATGTGCAATATTGGGAGATCCTCAGGCCATGGCATGGTGTCTTCCGGCTATGAGAATGATGCCTTCGGACTATGACGCCTTTGGACAAAATGGCGATGTTTCAGCCTATAAGATGAAAATACATGGTGATAGGTCATATAAGAAGCGAAACAAGACAACGCTTAGTCTTTCATAAGACTGGGGAAGAGCTTAGCCCTGTGAAGGACAAATAGTTCTAGATTTCAAGTAGCTGTCACGACCCCAAATCCTAACAGGTCGTGATGGTGGCTATCGTGGAACTAGGCTAGCCAACCATCACATAACTACACATTTATTTTAATATAATCCCTCACAAGATCAATAATAACCAACAACAGAGTATAAGTAAAACAAATTCTTTAAGTCCTTAGGCAAACATAATATAAACTAACAGTCTAAACAATCCCCTAAGACTGGAGTTAACCGATCACGAGCATCTAAGAATAACACTAACTCTGCTAATGTCATAAACAATGTCTAGGAATAAAATACTAATACAAATAAAGGAAGGTAAATGGAAAAGTTGCGGACGCTGGACAGCTACCTCGACATCCCAAAGGCTGACGATAACGAACTCTGCTCCGAACTAGTACCTGGATCTGCACACAGAGGTGCAGGCAGTAATGATGAGTACGCCAACTCACTAGTAATGAAAATAAATAACAGTCTGAAGAATAAGAAACACACAACAACAAATACACCAATCCAAAAAACCATAAAATATCAAGTCTCAATAAAGTAAACATAAGTTCGAAAACCAATTTCCATTCAAATCCTTTGAACAAGTATATATTCAAATGTTTCTCAGTAAAACTCCCAAAAATATCAGTTTGACAGATGAAAGGAATCATGATCAAAACTCAATAATATCATCATAAAACTGCCCCTCGGGTCATAATCATCATTCATAATATTCCCTCAGCACCTCACCATCACTTAGTAATAGTCATTCAGCACCTCACAGCCACTCCAACCTCCCAATCACTCATCACTCGTCACTCGGCACTCGTACTCAGTAGTTACCTGCGCTCACTGGGGGTGTGTGAAGACTCTGGAGGGGCTCCAACAACCCAAGCGCTATAACAAGCCAAATCATGGCATCAATCAGTCTTGCTCTCGGCCTCTCTCATAACATAAATATCCTCACAATATTGGACCTCAGCCTCACTCAGTCAGACACTCTCAACATGCCACTCGGTCCATAAATAAACGGGCTTCTCGACCCAAAATAGTATTTCATTTCAAGAAATAGTAATATAATCAAATAAGAGTGTCAATAATTTCACAACAAGGACTGAGTGTAAGATTATAGTTTCTAAGTGAGGAATCTCAGTACAAATAGCTCCCAAGGGGTTAAAACAGATCGACACTAGGCCCCAAACATGGCTTACAACCCAAATATATCAACTCATAGTAATACTATAGAACATAGGCTTTAAAAGCAGTTTCGCAAGTCAATAGTTTCCTAAAAAGGAACATATTTCCAAATTTCCAGCTCGTGCATGCCCCACACTCGTCATCCAGTGTGCGCGTCACTCCAAATCTGTGAAAGGATGTAAAATCTGGGGTTTCATACCCTTAGGAGAGGATTTAAAGACATTACTTACCTAAAACTAGCCCGAAAAGCTATACCGCAACACGTTGCCTCTCGAATCAACTTCCGAGTGCTCCAAATCTATCAAGTTCAGATTTTTCACATCAAATTATGCCAAGGGAATGAATTCCAATAGAAAAATATCAAATTTAGCACAAAACCCGATCCCCGATCCCGCGTCTTGGAACTCGACAAATTTTATACCAACACGATCCTCATCATCTCACAAGTCCGTGCATATAAAGAACTTTGAAATTGAAGTCCATTTGACCCCTCAAATTATCCCTAAAAGGTCTCATAATCTCAAGCCCTAATTTTCCCTTTTTCTATTGATTTTCCCCAATCAAACGCTGTTAATTTAGTCCATAATCACATATAACCGAGTTATAGGGTCCAAAATCCATACCTCAATGAAGAACAATCGTTTTCCCTCTTCAAAATTTCCCCTAAAGCTCTATTCCCATTCAAAAATAGTGGAAAAGTAGGCAAAGGTCGCAGATGGGTTATATTTATACTGCCCAAGTTTTTACCCTTCGCTAACGCATAAGCATGACCGCGTTTGCATAGAGCGTTTCCAGCTGGCCCCAATTTACTCTTCACGAACGCGACTACACTCTCGCGATCGCACTGCCCCACCCACCTAGACCTTGGCGAACGCACCCCAGGCCTGCGAACGCATAGACCAAATGGCCTGGGGTCCCTCATATGGATTTAACCATACGCGAACGCACCTTCTCCCCTGTGTTTGCGATAAACAACTAGCTCAAGCCTACGCATTCGCACCCCCCTCCGCGAACGCATAGGGTAAAATCCTTCTACCGGATAATGTTGACCTGTCTCTGATACCAAAACAACTCTGATACCTATTCCTTTGAAATTTGCGGCACCATCAAAGAACATTCTCCAGCCGTCGTACGCTTCTGCGATATCTTGTCCTACAAATGATACTTCTTCATCGGGAAAATACGTTTTTAGTGGTTCGTATTCTCCTTCTACGATATTTTCTAGAAGTTGATCTGCCAATGCCTATCCCTTAACCACCTTCTGAGTCACATAGACTATGTCAAATTCATTCAACAGTATCGGCCATTTTTCCATCTTCCCTGAAGCATAGGTTTCTGGAAAATGTATTTCAGACGATCCATACTTGATATGAGATATGTGGTATAGGCACAGAAGTAGTGTCGCAACTTTTGAGCTTTCCATGTTAGAGCACAACAAGTGCGTTCCAGCAAAAAATACCGTGCTTCATAGGGTGTGAACTTCTTACTCTGATAGTATATGGCCTGCTCTTTTCTTCCTGTCTCGTCGTGTTGTCCCAAGACATAACCGAAATCCCCATATAGTACGGACATATAGAGTAGCAGTGGTCTACTAGGTTCCGGTGGGACCAGGACTGGCGGTTTCTAGCAGTCTTCAGTCCAACTTGTTGCGGCATCCTTCTTTAACATTTTGAAAATCAGCTCATCACGTCTTTCTTGTTCTTTGGAGGTGGAAAATCCTAGATAGCCTTGACCTTTGAAGGGTCTAGCTCAATTCCTCGGTGGCTGACAATGAGTCCTAACAACTTTCTGGCGGGGACCTCGATGACATATTTGCGGGATTCAATTTCAAATTATATCTCTGAAGCTGATCAAAGAATTTTCTCAAGTCTGTTATGTGATATGTAACCTTCTTGGATTTGATGATGACGTCATCCATGTACACTTATATCTTCTTGTGTATCATGTCATGGAAAATGGTTTTCATGGCTCTCATATAAGTGGCCCTAGCATTCTTTAGACAAAACGACATAATTTTATAGCAGTACACCCCCCATGGTGTAATAAAAGTTATTTTCTCGATATCTTCTTCATCTTCCAAGATCTGATGATATCTCGAGAAGAAATCTACAAAGGATTGGAGTTCATGTTTAGCGCAGTTGTCGATTAGTATGTGTATGTTTGGTAATGGAAAATCATATTTGGGACTTGCTCTATTTAGGTCCCGATAATTGACGCATACTTTGACTTTCCCATCCTTTTTCGGAACTAGCATGATGTTAGCTAACCAGGTTGGATATTCAACTACTCTGAGAACCTTAGCTTTGATCTGCTTGGTGACTTCTTCTTTTATTTTCAAACTCATATCTGGTTTGAAATTTCTGAGTTTCTGCTTTACCGGCAGACACATTGGGTTGGTTGGTAGTTTATGAGCCACTATAGATGTGATCAAACCAGTCATATCATCACTATCCTTATGTTGCGTTGTCTCATTACATGTCACAATTGTTGGTTCATCTAGATAAGATATCGTAATGTTGTAGAGAATAATATGAAGGATAATAATAAATAATAAAATAGCAAACCATTGATAAATACAAAAATGTCGAAACAAACGGGGTTTTTAAATGATTCAAACAATTGTTTCAAAGAAAATATGACAAAATACTAAAATATTTTTTAAGAAAAAGCTCATAAAAATTGTTTTCAAGGTAAGTGCTGCTAGCAGCCAAGCTACCCTAGAACTTGGCGGGCCCTTGATGGTTTTGCAGTCTAGTTATAAGAACAACTCCTTTCTCCACTATCGGGATGATGAGGCCTTCCTCCTCATCCTCCTCAACTATTACGCTACATTCTATATCTTCATCTTCTAAGAAAAGACTCCTTAAACCAGCTGGAACTTCATCTTATTCAGATCCCCACATCATATCGGCCTGATGGAAGGATTGGCTCAAATGTGGCATTGGTTTCTCTAGAGGGTAGTAAGGACCACGCCATGGTGGAGACCAATTCTGATACTCGTGCTAGGTGTATTGATATCCCAGTCCAAAGGTCATGCCGTGACGTTTTAACTGTATTGGTTTGGTGATCCCTTGGAGATTCTTGCCAATACCTCTGTCGAGTTCATACCCTGTTTATGCCAATTTTCCTTCTATTTTACTACTCCACCATTTATCCTTCTCAATCGCGTTAACACGCTCAATGTGATGGTAAGTGTCTCCTCCTAACTTCCTTCTATTCTCCACAACCGGAACAGTCTGGTGGGTGTAAATAGGGTTACTCTCGTCTCCATGAATGATCACCTCCTGATGGTTCCATTCGAACTTCACAACCTGATGTAGAGTAGACGCTATAGCCCCATCAGCGTGTATCCAAGGTCATACCAATAGCATATTTTATGAGGCGGATATGTCGAGCACTTGGAATTCAATATGAAAACAAGTTTGGCCTATTTGTAAACAAAGGTTGGTTTCTCCGATCGTGGCCCTGTGAGACCTATCGAATGCTTTCACGTTCATAGTTCTTGCCCGTATTTCATGCAGAACTTTGCCCAATCTCTTCAAGGTAATACTTGAACCCCCATCTATAAAGACCCTGGCGATGAATTTGTCTTCGCATTGCACTTTGATATGTAATGCCCTGTTATGGCTTAATCCTTCCGGCAGAACTTCATCCTTGTGGAAAGTGATATTATGGCTTTCCATGACTTGTCCTGCCATATTGGCCATTTCTCCACTAGTAATATTGTTGGGTACGAAAGCCTCGTTTAATACTTTCACCAATGCATTCTTATGTGCTTTAGAATTCTGTAGTAGTGATAAAATGGATATCTGAGCAGGGGTTTTGTTCAAATGCTCAAGCACAGAATACTCCCTTGCTTTCACTTTTCTCCAATGATCATCCGAACCGGCTTCAATGATAGGATGATTGGAAGCGGCTTCTTTACTTGTTCCTCCCAAATGCTCAGGCATGTAAACCCTACCGGTTCTGGTCATACCTTGTGCTGCACCAGTTTCTTTCATTTTTCCCTTTCCGTTCCTTATCGCTTCTGCAACATAGTCCCATGGTATAGCATTGGACTTAAAGGACGGTGTAAGTGTTACCTTCACGGTGAAGGGTGTGGTCACTTCCACTTCGAACGGAGTTGGCGCGGCTAAGGGCGATGTTACTTCAACCTCGAATAGAGTTGGTGCGTCTATCACAACTTCAATCGGTGACTCTATTTGCACCACAATAGGTGTGAGAGTCATTGTAGGTTTTTTAGGATCGTCCCCTTCTTGAATGAGCCTAATTGATCCTTTTGGATCCCATTCTTCATCACTTTCTATCACATTTACCCCCTCACCCCTGTGATCCGGGAGGGGATTGTTACGGACATTCGATGCAGCTTCCTTTGCATGTATAACCTTGGTATCAATTAGTGTCTGGATATTGTCCTTCAGAGTGCGACACTCATCAATAGCGTGACCTTTCATGCCCGAATGGTAGGCACATGTCTTATTTGGATTGACCCACGGAGAGGAAATTTCCATGGCGACATCGGGAATGAGAGTGACATAACCGGCAACTTTCAATCTCTCATACAACTGGTCGATGGGTTCAGCAATATGAGTGTATTGTTTGGGCGGTCTACGGTCAAAATTTGGCCTGGGTTTTTCGTAATTTTGGCGGGCTGGTGGTGAGTGGTAATATGTTGGCTGGATGTTGTAGGTATGGTAAGCGGTGGCGGATTGTTCATATCTTAGAGATGAAGGATGATATGTGGGTGGAGTTCTTTGGTATGTGATAGAAGACTTCGGACCTTGGGCTACCATCACAGCCCCTACTTCCTTCTTTTTGGATATGCCTTCTGACTGCAAGGTTTTGTTCGTAGCTTGTAGTGCCTCGAAATTTGTTACCATCCCTCTTTTAATTTCCTCTTCTATTCTTTCTCCTAATTTGATGATGTCGGAAAATTTATAGTTTTCAATAATCATCAACCTCTCATAATATTGCGGATCCTGGGCTCGGATAAAGAATTTGTTCATCTGCTCTTCTTCCAGTGCTGGCCTTACTTTTGCAGCTTCTAATCACCACCGAGTAGCATACTCGCGAAAAGTTTTTGTTGTTTTCTTTTTAAGATTCAGGATATAGAAGACGTCAGGTGCATTCTCTGTATTGAACCTGAATCGATCCATGAAATCTGACACCATGCTTACCCAATTAATCCACTTCTTTGGATTTTGACTGATGTACCAAGATAGGGCATCTCCACTGAGGCTCCTCATGAACAACTTCATGCAGATTCTTTCATCTTTACTAACCCCTACAAGCTTGTCGCAAAAACGTCCTCGGATGTACCTTTGTATCACCTATTCCGTCGAACATTTTGAACTTAGGAGGTTTGTAACCCTCTGACAGTTCTACGTCTGCTTAAATACATAAATCCTCATAGTTCAAACCTTCTATGCCTTTACACCTTTATCACCTTGGACTCGACTTGTTAGCTTCTTAAGTTCTTCCGCCATGTTCTTGATGAGCAGGTCCTTCTTGGCGGATTCCGGTGTATACGGGGTTTATTAAGAAGTGTGGGCTAAGGTTTCTTCGTATATGGGGTTACTTTGATGAACTCTAGGGATTTGGGTGTAGTGGTGATCATTGGTTGAGTTTTGGGGATCAGGAGTAGGTTGTGGTGCACTTTGAGGATTATGGTAGTAGGTAGTTTGTGGGTACTAGGTCGGATGATGATGATGATGCTGTGAAGGAGTGGGTACTAGTGGGGGATTAGGATTTTAGGGAGGCGTGGCGTATTGATGAGGTGCGGGAGGATTTTGTGTGTGTTGGTTTTGTGTGTTTTGAGGAGGTGTTGGGTTTTAGGCGTTTTGTTGGTTGATGTCAGGAACATTCAGGGTGAGGGAAAGGTTTGCCAAGTTGCGGACCTGCTCAAGTTCCACTTGTAACTCCAGTATGTTTTGTTCTAACCGTAAAACCAAGTCATTCTGTGCTGGCGTACTTCGACCATCCGAAGTTTTAACATTATCTGCATGTGTAGCGTTGTCTTTCCTGATACCACTCATATTGTCAATCATAGATTTTCCTTTGTTCTTAGGATCACTTGGAGGGGGAGGAGGTGGAGGACCTCTAAGTCTGGTATGATATGCTGATGATGCCAGTAGCACGAACCAACCTTAGGAGATGGGAATAAATAAAGAAAGAATCAAAGCAAAAGGTAACAAGTCAGTAGGGAGTATTAAAAGGATATTTACAGTATTTAAACACGTAATGCGGAATTATAAGTTCGCGACCTAATTTGGGGGACCTCATTGTGCCCGAGGTAGGCCTAGCGACATATAGATTTGGAGAAACCTCAATGCCCATAACTGTGTGTTGATACCCAATTTTTTCCTCTTATTTTTTAAATAAACATATATACTTTCAAAGTAGTACATATACATCATCATTTGATTTATAAACACATACACGCATCTTTCCTAATTTTTATAATTTTAAAAGGTTTTAAACCAATTTATTCCTACATTTTTTTGTACTCATTAATTGCACCACAACTCATTTTAGGATGAATTTATCATCAAACTTTATCATTTATGACCATAATAGGTTTTAAATATTTTGGTGCATTTATTATAATTACATTTATATTTTTAAAGGTTAAAATTATACATTTTACAATAATAGCCAATATATACTTATAATTACTATATTCATGCAAAAAATAACTTTTTATATTTTTTATAGTGTTAAATAATTGTTATTAACCATTTTCATGCACAAATAATATTTTCTACTATTTATTTATCAGTTTTTACAAATTATTTACTAATTTAATGGGGTATTTAAATAATAGCCCCCTTTCCTTAATCATTTTTGGACCTAAGCTACCCAAACCAACCCAATTACCCATCCCAACTACCTAATATCTAGCCCAAATAACCCCAGCCAAACGAATGACCCACTAATCCCAACCCGGTTGGTACCCGTTTCACATGACCCGCTTCACTCACGTTTTAAACCTGGCCGTTAATCTCTCAAGATCAACAGTCCATGTTTAATCTCCCCTTTTTAATTATACCTTCACCCCAAAACCCTATCACATTTACTACCAAACCACCGCCTTTGTACGCTCTCGTCTCTCACCCCCCATGAACCCTAGCCGCCGTTCTACCAAACCCTCCCAAATTCGACCCTAAATCGTAATCCACAATTGATTCCCTTACCTTATTCGCCTATCCTAACCACTGGCCATTCGTTTATGACCCTATTTAGTTTCTTGCCTAACATGGCAAGCAAATCTTGCCAAAATCGAACCAAATCGATTCAATTCTCTGATTTTTGTAGCTATTCCGTCTATATTCATCTTTGATTCTTTGTAAGTAACGAGCATGTTCATATCTTTCTGTGATTCTTACTTACCCCAAATTGAGGTTTTCAAATCCTTTCAATCGAACCTAAATAGGTCCGATTTTCTGATTTTTAACACTATTTTGCTTCCATTCATCTCATCTTGTGTGATTTTTACCTTATTTTGTATTTTCTATTTATTGATTTCATACTTTCCCCAAAAACTAGGGTTTTGAATCTTTTTCCTTTTCTTACTAATTCAAGTAAACCTTTCCTTTCTGTGTTCGATTCTTTAAGTTTACTTTAATATTTGCTTAAATATCCTTAACAACCTCTTTTGTTTTGGCGTTACTTGTGATTCCTTTAATATTTGCCCGAATATTCTTAATAATTTTTTTTTTGCATAATATTTTGAATGATTTTTATTTATTTTTGGTATTATGTGTTCTGCCTTAAATACTCCAAGTAATTTTGAGGTGCTTCCTTAATTTGTTGAATCCCTTGATTTATGTTCTAAATTACCTATGACTGATTCTGCAAATATTTTCTTGCATATGACTGATTTGTTTCCATGTTATGTGTTGATTTACACTACTATATATACTCTCCCTCCATCCCCTTTAGAGAACCGGGGAATTTTCTGAACTTATTATACCTTACGAGACTAAAAGGTATTCTATATTATGTCTTTGGCTGGACGGAAGCCAAGACCACTTGATTCTAAGATATTGCCATACTTCTTCTATGAATTTTCTTCGTTTATTGGAGAGTCACTTGACTTATGCACTTTCATTCTTTCATATCTTTGATTTGCACATGTTATTAGTACTGAATCCATTACCCAGTATGAATATGAGCATGTATATCCCCTTACCCTGAATCCTTGTAGTGAATGCCTCTGTGACTCTTGCTGCTAGTTGTAATTTGACTATTTGTTATTATGTAAATGTGGTCACTCAATCCCTACACCCCTCTAATGTTTGTTTGTAATGACTGTCTCATCATGCTTGGATTGCTACTTCGAAACAAATCTTTGATATAAACTGAATCCCCTTTGTTTAGACCAATATAATAATACTAGCTGCTACTTGACATGATTTTGCTGAGTATGTGTGCCTTAATTTGGAAATGTAATTTCACCCCTTTGCTAAGATGATCCCCTCTCCCTTTCTATGATGTTGTCCTGGTTTTTCTGATACTAACACTATGTTATGTACTTAGCCTGATTCAATATGTTCTAACTTATTTTGCAAACATGTTCTTTGTTAACTCTTCTTTGGCATATGACCGCGCTAAGTACAAAATATGTTTATCAGCTTCATTAAACTAGTTCTTGCTTAAGTGTCTACTTGTTGACTCAATTTGGTTATGTCGGATTAAATCAGTTTCCGTTTTCTCAATTTTGGTCTTTCTCTTCTGTCACTCAAACTCTTTGAATCCCACTCTTAATCAATGCTGCCTAAATTATGTCCTTTGGCCTTCCTAGTGTGACCACTGCTCCGGGTTCATTAGAGACCCTTTTGAACTCTAACACACTAGGATTTGGTCCCTAATCTCTCCTCGGAACTATCTTGGTTAACCACCCTAGTATGAGTACTGCCTTGGTTTCTTGAAGCCCTTGGGAACTCTGACACACTAGGGAATTGGTTATATATTCTCAACCTTGTCCTATGCTCATTGGGTGAATCACTTAACTCTTGGCTGCTTGTGTCTATGAGTATATGACTTTGGGGTTGTTGTGTGAGAATGAAGGCTTGGCCTAGCCAGGTGTACATTGGACCTGCTGTAGGCTCCCCATAGCTATATGTGTTTTGTAATTTACTATATTCATTCTGGGTCTGTAATAATTATTTTAATAACATTCTGGGGTATTAGTAAAAAATGGGAAAGGGTTCTCATTTTACATTCATAATAAATTTGGACGGAAATCCTGCCTATAGGTTTTATACTGTGTTGTTGAAGTTGTATGCTAGAAATCATGACTATAAGTGCCTTATTATGTTCAATCATTATGTGCTAGCAACCATGTCCCTAGGATCATTTCTTGGTTCAGTTATGCCATTATAGACTATGCTCATAGAAATGGTGTGATCCAATATGTGCTCATATGTTGTTCTGTTCAAATTGTAGAAATCATGCCTATAGGATCTGAAACTAGATCAAATTGTAGAAATCATGCCTATAGGATCTGAAACTAGATAAATTGTAGAAAGCATGCCTATAGGTTTGAACCAATTTAATTGCTTATCGTTACTCATGAGTGTCCAAACATTGTATTGTTATCCTCATTAGAAAACATGCCTATAGGACTATAATAAATAATCCTAGGCATGTTTCTGTGACTAGACGCTGTTTATTATCGCACAAAACACGTAGATACCATGCTGGTAGGATTAATTGTATGGTGCCAAAATTAGCAGGCAAACTTTGTAGGTTCTAATAATCGCATTACAAAACTGGTTGTTTATCACATAGATATTCTGCATATAGGATCTGCAATTAATAAAACATGCTAATAAGTTTTCGTGCATCTGCTGTTTAAATGCGGAGGCTAATTTGATCCCATACTTATCTCTATTTGAATTTCCTAACTATTTTTGTATGTCACCTAGTTTTTTCCCTTTGAGCAACCTAAGTTAAGGTCTAGAACCACCCTAAGATAATTGTCACGACCCAAAACCCGGTTCAGGTCGTGATGGCACCTAACGGTGAGGTTTGGCAAGCCAATCATACAACTATAACAATAAAAGTGCGGAATATAATTAGCGGTATGGGGTAAGGCCGTAGAAAGCAAGCTGAGCCATAGCTAGGCCCAATATATACAACCCCAAATTACCAACATAACTACAACAAGTGTGTGCATGGACTAGTGTCACAATGTCAACGGGCGGCTACATAGATACAACAACAGAAATACATATACAAAATATACAAGCCGCAGTCTTGAACAAAAGACTAAGCAAAATGAAATTAGAAGGCTCCAGAGGTGCTGTCAGGAAAATGCCAAGAAGACAGCTCACCGTGTGGAGCGACGCCGCAATCATTTCCTATCAATTGACGAACGAACAGACGAACCAGCCTCAATACCTGCACAGTCAAGTGCAGAAAAAGAAAGAAAGTGCAGCATGAGTACATATAAACAAATATGTACCCAATGAGTATCCCGTCTAAACTCGTAAAGAGTAGTGACGAGAAGTAGAATACATACTCACTAAGGTCCAGTACATAAATAAATAATAAGGTACATGCTGAGCAATAAAACATGTGAGAAAAATACATCAAGTAAGGACATGTAATCAACAAACATGTAACTGATCTTAAACATAACCTTTCTTTGTAGACTTATCATACGTTTCACTTGTTTTCCTTCTCATTATCTGAAATGTCTTATCTTATTATCTCAATTGTTCACTTTCC
>MDKH01177569.1:0-20984 GCA_005239495.1 Nicotiana undulata
ACTCTTCATGAGGAGCTTAAAAGGAGATGCATTGTCCTGGTACATCAGCCATGATCCAAAGAAATGGTCTAATTGGGTAAGCATGGCAACAGACTTCATGGATAGATTTCATTTCAACACGGAGAATGCACCGGATGTATTCTACATCCAGAACCTAAAGAAGAAACCAACAGAGACCTTTCGCGGGTATGCTACTCGTTGGAGGTTAGAAGCTGCCAAGGTCAGACCGGCCTTAGAAGAGGAACAAATGAAGAAGTTCTTTGTGCGAGCTTAGGATCCTCAATACTATGAGCGACTGATGATGGTTGAGGGTCACAAGTTCTCTGATATCATCAAGTTGGGAGAGCGAATCGAAGAGGGCATCAAAAGCGGTATGGTCACCAACTTTGAGGCTTTACAAGCTACTAATAAAGCTCTGCAATCCGGTGGTGTGTCCAGGAAGAAGGATGTAGGAGCCGTGATGGTAGCACAACAAGCCAAATCCCCTCCTAAATACCAAGTCTATCCCGCACCTTCATTCGCATACCAACCAGCTCCAAGTTACCAAGAACCTTCACCCCAATACCAAGCTCCATCACCCACATATCATCCTACCTCGCTCAGATATTCCCAACCAGCTCCCATTTACAATGCCTATAATTCCAACCTTCTCACTACCAATCACCACCTACTCGCCAAAACTTCCCAAGACCCCTCCCTAACCTCGACCGTCGCCCTCCGAAACAGTATACCGCCATAGCTGAGCCCATCGATCAGCTATATGAAAAATTCAAAGCTGCTGGTTATATCACACCCATTCCTGCTACCATCCCTGAGAACCCTTATCAGTGGGTCAACCCAAATAAATCCTGTGCTTACCATTCCGGCATGAAGGGACACACCCTCGAGGAATGTCGTTCCTTGAAATACAAGATACAAGCTCTCATAGACAACAAGATCATTGTAGCCAAGGACCCTGCTCCTAATGTTCGCAATAATCCGCTGCCCGACCATAAAGGTGGTGTCCATATGATTGAGGTAGATGATGATTGGGATCCCGAGGGATCAATTGGGCTGATTGTAGAGGGTGATCCGAAGAAGCCTGCAATTACTCTCAACCTAATTGTGGTTCAGATGTAGCCATCTGAGGATGCTGAGGTAAACATGTCCATCCCACTCGAGTTTGAATCGAGACCGCCAACCAAAGAAAAATCCCCAGTGCCGATTGAAGTTGAGTTTGTACGGCCTTTCGAAGTTGCAATTCGGTCACCTATAACATATACTCCAGTGGGAATAAGAATGACCACACCTATTCCAGTGGAAATGTCAACAACGCCACCCTTCAACTCAAACGCCATCCCATGGGACTATACCGCTGAAGCAAGGAGGAAAGGTAAAGGCTAGTCTGAGGAAGCCATTGCCGCACAGGGGATGACAAGAACTGGCAGAGTTTATACCCCTGAACATCTGGCCGAGTCTATAAAGCAGGCCGCCAATCGTCCCCCAACCCTTGAGACAGGTTTAGACGATCACTGGAGAAAGATACAAGCCAAGGAGTATTCAATCCTCGACCATTTGAACAAGACACCCGCTCAGATATCCATTCTCTCCCTATTAATGAACTCTGAAACACACAGGAGCGCCTTATTAAAAGTGCTGAGTGAAGCATACGTACTGGACAATATCACCAGCGGGGAGATGGCCAACATGGCGGGCCAGGTACTAGAAAGCCACAACATCAGTTTCCATGAAGATGAGCTACCGCCCGAGGGGTTAGGGCATAACATAGCACTACACATCACGGTACAATGTGAAGATCATTTCATCACAAGGATCCTAATTGATGGGGGTTCCAGCCTCAACATCTGTCCGCTGGTCACGCTCAAGAAATTGGGCATGAGTCTACATGAGATAAAGGAAGGATAGATCAACGTAAAAGCCTTCGATGGTTCGCAGAGGTCCACCATGGGAGAAATCACCTTGTGCTTACAGATGGGACCAACTTGGTTCGATGTAGATTTCCAGAGATAGATGTGCCTGCATCCTACAACTTACTGTTAGGACGACCTTGGATCCACGGTGCTGGGGCCGTGGCATCAACCCTACATCAAGCTGTGAAGTTCGAATGGAATCACCAAGAGGTAATCATTCATGGCGACGGTAGCAACCATATCAATGGTCGCCAGACCGTTTCGGTCATCGATGGAAGAAAGAAGTTGGGTGGAGAGATCTACCACAACATCGAAAGAGTTAACGCCATTGATAAGGACAAGTGGTGGGACACTAAGATTGAAAGCATCTTGAACTGGAAAGGGTACGAGCCAGGTAAAGGGCTCGGTAAAAATCTCCAGGGAATAACGAAGCCAATAACACTCAAGAAGCACGATACCACTTTCGGTCTGGGGTACGAGTACACTTGGAAGGAATTCAAGAACTGGTCGCCACCATGGCGCGGCCCCTACTACCCATTGGAGCAGCCAATACCCCACTTGGAGAAAACTTTCAAACAACTTGATATCATCTACAGTACAGATGAAGAGGAAGCGTTAACGGCAATGAGGGATTTATTTCCTGACGATGAGGACATGGACTGCTGTGTCATTCTTGAAGAGGAGGGGAGGAAAGCCCTTCTATATAGATCGTGAGCAAATGATCATATCTCAAGAATTGGTCTGTCAGGACAACCAAAGCCCGTCGAGCCTCGAGGTAGCAAGGCTAACAAAACAAGCATTATTTACAGTTTATTTATTTAAAGAATTTTCTTCCTTTTCGCATTTTTAATTTCTGCAAGAAAGAGCTCTCATGTTCAAACAATTATTCAATTTATCAAAGCATTTCCAGTTTCTTTATAAATCTTATATTTACTTGCTACTTTTTTCCTCCCCATTACTTTATTTACACAGCATTACTATTACTTATCTTGATGAACCGACGACTATGACATGCAACGAGGCAACACAACAAACGGATTCCGAGTCAGACGAGGATGATATACCTAAGGATATTATTAAAGAGGTCGAGAACTTTGAGAACAAACCTAAGTCCAACCTGGACGAGACGGACATTATCAATCTGGGGGATTCGGAGAACGTCAAAGAAACACGCATCAGCATTCATCTGTCGCCATCAGAAAAGAAAGAATACACAGAGTTTCTAAAGGAGTATGAGGAAATATTCTCCTGGTCATATGATAACATGACTGGCCTCAACACATCTATTGTGGCCCACAAATTGCCAACCGATCCAACATGCCCACCGGTGAAGAAAAAGCTCAGGAAGTTCAAACCAGATATGAGCTTGAGAATCAAAGAAGAGGTCACCAAGCAGATCAACGCCGGGGTTCTCCGGGTGGTCGAATATCCTACATGGTTAGCCAACATTGTGCCTGTGCCAAAGAAGGATGGGAAGGTCAGAGTCTGCATCGACTTCCAGGATCTCAACCGGGCCAGTCCGAAAGACGACTTCCCCTTGCCGAATATACACATCCTAATTGACAACTGCGCCAAACATGAGCTGCAGTACTTTGTAGATTGTTTTTCCGGTACCATCAGATTTGGATGGATGAGGAAGATGCTGAGAAAACGACGTTCATTACGCCGTGGGGAGTGTATTGTTACAAGATGATGCCATTCGGTCTGAAGAATGCAGGGGCCACCTACATGAGTGCTATGACTACTATATTTCATGATATGATTCACAAGGAGATCAAGGTATATGTAGATGACGTCATCATCAAATCAAAGAAGGCCGCGGACCATATAGAAGATTTGAGAAAAATTCTTCAACGGGTTAAGGAAGTACAATTTGAAACTTAACCCTGCAAAGTGTGCATTCGGGGTTCCTGCCAGCAAGTTACCGGGGTTCATTGTCAGTCGCCGAGGAATAGAACTGGATCCATCAAAGGTCAAAGCCATCCAAGAATTGCCGCCACCAAAGAACAAAAAGGATGTTATGAGTTTCCTGGGGAGGCTCAATTACATCAGCAGGTTCATAGCCCAGTTTACCGTCATTTGTGAACCAATTTTCAAGATGTTGAGAAAGGATGCTGCAACCAAATAGACCGAGGATTGTCAAAAGGCCTTCGATAGAATCAAGGAATATCTCTCAACACCACTAGTCCTGGTACCACCCGAGCCAGGTAAACCTTTTCTACTCTACCTTGTTGTGTTGGATGGAGCTTTCGGCTGCGTTCTTGGGCAACATGACGAGACAGGGAGAAAGGAGCAAGAAATTTACTACCTCAGCAAGAATTTCACTATGTATGATGCCCGATACTCTCTATTAGAATGCACTTGTTGCGCTCTGACTTGGGTCACAAAGAAACTGAGGCACTATTTCTGTGCATATACAACGTACCTCAAATCAAGGATGGATCCATTGAAATACATCTTTCAGAAGCCCATGCCTACTAGAAAACTAGCCAAATGGCAGATCCTGTTAAGTGAGTTCGACATTATTTACGTGACTCAGAAGGCGGTCAAGGGACAAGCACTAGCAGATCATCTCGCTGAAAATCCTGTGGATGGAGAATACGAACCACTGAAAACGTATTTTCCCGATGAAGAGGTATCATTCGTAGGAGAATACATTGCAGAATCCTACGACGGTTGGAGGATGTTCTTTGATGGAGCAGCAAACTTCAAAGGGGTCGGTATTGGGGAAGTCTTAATATCAGAAACCGGTCAGGACTATCTGATATCCGCCAAACTCAGGTTCCCCTGCACCAACAACATGGCTGAATATGAGGCATGCATCTTGGGGCTCAACTTGGCCATCGACATGAACGTTCAGGAGTTATTAGTGATTGGTGACTCAGATTTATTGATACACCAAATCCAAGGAGAATGGGCGACCTAGAATTCCAAGATATTTCCATATCTATATCGTGTACAGGAATTGAGAAAGAGGTTCACAAAGATAGTATTCCGGCACGTCCCTAGAGTCCAGAATGAGTTCGCCGACGCACTGACTACCTTATCATTTATGATCCAGCATCCATACAAGAACTTCATTGATCCTATCCCGGTAGAAATCCACAATCAGCCTACTGCGCCCATGTTGAAGAAGAAGCAGGCGGAAAGCCTTGGTTTCATGATATTAAGGAGTACATGGCAAAGGGAGAATATCTAGAGCCTTCAAACGCTACTCAGAGACGCACACTTCAAAGATTGTCAAATAATTTCTTTCACAGCGGAGGAATCCTGTACAGGAGGACTCATGATTTGGGTTTGCTAAGATGTGTCGAAGCAAGAGAAGCAACAAAATTGCTGGAGGAAGTACATGCGGTCCTCATACGAACGGGTTCGTTCTAGCAAAGAAGATACTTCGGGCCGGTTATTTCTGGATGACCATGGAAATGGATTGCATCCAGTATGTCCAGAAATTCCACCGATGCCAGATACATGGGGATATGATAAAGGTACCTCCCAGCGAGCTTAATGCAACAAGCTCGTCGTGGTCGTTCGCCGCTTGAGGCATGGATGTTATTGGACCAATCGAACCTGTCGCTTCCAACAGACACAAGTTTATTCTGGTCTCCATTGATTACTTCACTAAATGGGTCGAGGCAGCATCCTACAAAATAGTTACCAAGAAAGTGGTAGTTGATTTCGTTCGCGACCGCATTGTTTGTCGGTTCGGAGTCCCAGAGTCAATCATCACCGACAATGGTTCCAATCTAAATAGTGACCTGATGAAAACAATGTGTGAAGCCTTCAAGATCAAACATAAGAATTCTACAGCATACAGACCTCAGATGAACGGAGCCGTTGAGGCTGCCAACAAGAACATCAAGAGGATACTGAGAAAGATGATAGAGAAGCACAAGCAGTGGCATGAGAAGCTATCATTCGCCTTACTGGGATACCGCACCACAGTCCGCACGTCAACTAGGGAAACTCCTTATATGTTGGTTTACGGTACAGAGGTTATTATTCCTGCCGAGGTTAAGATTCCATCTCTAAGAATCATACAAGAATCCAGGCTCAGCGATGCAGAATGGGTAAGAAGTCATTGTGAACAGATAGCCCTCATAGACGGGAAAAGAATGAACGTAGTTTGTCATGGTCAGCTATATCAGAACAGATTGACCAGAGCCTTAAACAAGAAAGTCAAACCAAGACGATTCACACCGGGGCAACTGGTGTTAAATAAAATCTTTCCTCACCAAGACGAAGCAAAAGGGAAATTCTCTCCCAATTGGTAAGGCCCATACATGGTTCACCGAGTGCTGACAGGAGGAGAACTTATACTTGCAAAAATGGATGGAGAAATCTGGCCAAAACCAATCAACTCATACGCAGTCAAGCGCTACTATGTGTAACTCTTTATGATTTATCAAATTGAACTACGCCTGACCTGATTCTCGTTTAAGAGGGGATACGTAGGCAGTCCTATGGGTTCAGTCACATTTTAATAAAAATTTCATTTCCCCCACGAATGGAAACTAGGGCAGGAGTTTTAGGAGGAACCTCAAAATTCCGAATCAAGTCCAATCAAGCGCTAATCATAAGCATTCACCTATCAAATTGGGGCAGAATTTTGAGGAGGACCCTCGAAATTCCATAGCAAAGAGAGGTTGCAATGTCTCGAGCCGTGTCATGGTCGTCGGTTCATCCAAAAGAAAATTATTTTTTCAATTTTATATTATATCATATTTTTATAAAACCATGCATATTTACTTCTCAAAACAGCTTGTTTAGCGACGCTACCCCTGTGATACCAATAACGTTATCAGTATCAAGCAGACAGGGCAAGTAAAGCCAGCGGGAATGCGAACTGACCTTCTCCCCTTTATAGAACTCACGATTTTTCTTTGGATGCAGGCACAAAGACGGCAAAAGCCCAAAACATATTATTATCTCTGCAGGATGTATATATTTCAAAAGACGCTCTCAAACTCGTCGCACATGCTTACACTTACTATCATCGCAAACAACGCTTATTCACCACAATCGTATCACTGCAGTTTATCATCAGCTAAGAACTCTTACTGTCATTTTATTTTCCCGTACTGCATAAGGCTATTCTGCCTTTCGAGGTTCCACGCTACCTCCCCTGCATCTTATTTTCCTGCACTGCATAAGGCTACCATTCTGCCTTCCGAGGTTCTACGCTACCTCCCCTACATTTCTTGCATCGCATAAGGCTACTATTCTGCCTTCCGAGGTTCTACGCTACCTCCCCTACATTTCCTGCATTGCATAAGGCTACCATTCTGCCTCCCGAGGTTCTACGCTACCTCCCCTACGTCTCTTGCATTGCGCAAGGCTACCATTCTTCCTTCCGAGGTTCCACGCTACCTCCCTTGTATTTTTATTTCTTGCACTGCATAAGGCTACTGTTCTGCCTTCCGAGGTTCCACGCTACCTCCCCTGCATCTTATTTCATTGCATAAAGCTCCTATCTACCTTTCAAGGCACTCACCTTTCGTGACATTATTTATTTACGCTTTCTTTCGGGCTAAGCTCTGCCCCTATTTTCTTTCGTAAATCGCAAGACTAAACTATGTCTTGTTAACATCATACTACTACATTCATGGGCTGAAATATCGCCAACTTTTCCAAAGGCGTCATCGTTCAGAGGCACCATCTTCATGGCCCGAGAACATCATTTCATGGCCTGCGAATCCCGCACCAAGCGATTCATGGCCCAGGACATCATGGTCTAAGGACATCATCCTAAATTGTCCGAAGACAACATTCATAGTCCAAAGGGAACTTGCATCATATTTATATTATGAACGATATATGCTTGTTATTTATTTGCAGGTAATTCGGTTGGAACAGCCAACCAGGCAGGAGCGGACCACTCCAGTTCTCCTAAAACAACCCTGTAAGACCTTCCAACCTTACCTTACCTCGCACCTTGCGTCCGTTCTTATGAAATATCATCGGTATATTTCGCCGATGATTCCGGAACTACATATGGCCTGATTCCTGTGACACTAGGGATATGTAGGCAGCTCTGAAGCCAGGGTGCGGCCTAATTCTCCCACAACTTTCTCTCGGTCAAAATTGGCCATCATATCTTTACCCGACAACTCTTCCCGGGTAAACAGAGGCAGCTGTTGATACTCAATTTTTCCTCAAACTATTTTCAAACTTGAATATAAGCTCTCAAAATTACTCTTTGCAATAATGAGTATTTTTCCCTATTTTTTCATGTTTTTATTTAAATTATCTCCCTATTTATTTAATATTTCATATCTAAATAATTCACAAATTATGCTCTAAATAATTTCAAAAATACTTCCTAGCTCAGCATGTTATTTATAATCATTTTCTATCTATTAAAATCCAATTATTTCATGAATTAGTCAATTAGGTCTTATTTAATTTCAATAACAACAATTTTGCAATTATGGCCCAATTAGACATTTTGTATTATTTTAATTCGGAACTTATGCATTTCTTACACTTAATATGGGTTAATTACTGTAATTTTGCCTATTTAAACTTAATTTCATCTTTTCATAATTATTAGATATTTTAAATAATTAACTATCTATTTTATTGAGTATTTAACATCTAGCCCTATTTTATTTAAATCATAGCCAAATTTCATACCCAATTTAACCCCAACCCATCTGACCCTCAAATCACCCAGTCCAAATCAATTTCCTACCCAGCACAATCCCCAATTGATCTGAGCCATTGATCAAATAAGATCAACGGCCTAGACCCGTTCTTACCTAAAATAACTCAAACGACCCCCCTCCCTTGTCTCATTCTTTCGAGACTAATCCTCTCTCTTCTCGTCTCTTCCTCTCCTCCTTCTCTCTAGAACCTTCTGTTTCGTCTTCTTCTCCGATGGCCCTCAGCCTGTCTCCGGCCACCTCCAGCCTCTCCCCTTTCGACTACCAGCCGCCTTGACGCCTCTTTCTCCGGTCTACTTCATCTCTGAGACCTTCAGTGGTCTTTACCATTCCCAACAACTACTGGGGTTACTACTTTGGTTGTTTTCAGCCTTCTCTGGTGGGGTCTTGACACAACTATGTTAGAGCTACCATGACCTTTGAGTTTCACGGCAAGTTCTCCTATTTTCTCTAGGTTTCTTAGAAACCCTAATTCTTTTTGCCCAAACTCCCTAAATCTCTGGCATTCTTGAATATTCCTACCTATTTCTTTATGTCTTACTTTATTCTCAACTAAATTTTTAAGATCCATCAACCTTAAACGTTTTTCTTACTTTTTAAAATAAGGGTTTCTCTGAGTTTCTACACTTTTTTAAAAATGATTTCTTCTTTATGTTTAAACTTTTCCTTTGCACATCTCTAATGATTCTATGCTCTTACCGCTTTTTTACTTTGCCTATGTTGAAAATCCCTAATTTGTTTTAGACCTTTGTGTTTGGTTCTTCTTAATGCCTATTTCTTGTTAAATTTTCTGTGATTATCATGCTTCGAATGATTCTTTAGTTCGTTTGTGGCATCTCTATGTGATTATATTCATATGTTGTTCATCTCTTGCCTCTTTCTGTCAACATTGCTAAACCTGTCTGTTGCTACGATTGTTTCTTACTTATATGCTGAAGTATGGTGTTATAACTCTCCCTTGACTAATTTTAATCTCCTTACTTGATGGCTTGATTGAAAGATTTCTTTAAAAAACCAGAATGTTATTCGATTTTTTGATTTTATTGATTAGCTGTAATATTTTACTCTATTAAATCACTCCTTAATTGGAGTTTCTGAATTTGGTCTTAATTGTTTACCTTATTGCTTAGTAAAACTGATTCTTTCATTGTTGATTCTTGACTGATTTTTACTTTTTCTTGAGTAATTATGTGTTTTACCGTTTGAATTTGAATCACTTGACTTAAGGGAGTGATTGTCTTGGTTAACAGATCTTGATTATTTCCTTACTTAGTATGGTACTGATTTTCCTTTACCTTATGTGGTTGCATGTCCTTACCATTTCTGAGTTTGAATCCCATAATTCAAGGGAAACGTGTCATTGATTTCCTGACTGGTTGGGATTCTGCCTTCTCTTATTACCATGCATTTGTGATTATTACCTTATTTTATCACCTGTTTGCAACTATATATACTTCTACTCTTTCACTAGCACATGGACGAACACACACAAACATCAATGCATTCTCTCTTTCTCTATTTGCTCTACTGTTGTTCTCTGCTCTTGTCTATTATTAGCCGACTTTAAGCCAAGGCTACTATTGTGCTCACACTTTGCTCTTGCATTCTGCTGTCCTCTTTTATCACCTGGTATGTCCTAATTGATTTTCAAAGTTCCAAATCAATGTGTTTAATATTGTTTCAGCTTGTCATTTTCTTAATTGTTTTGTACCTATGCTTCTACTGTTTAACATGCGATTAACTCCTTGTTTGTCTATTAATACTTGCCATGTTTATCTCTTTACATGTTTATGACTGCATCAATACTTTCTATAGGCCTTGCCTATTCCTGTATACATCTGTTAGGCTATTTCCTTTCCTGTTCAGTATCATGTGTCCCTTGATTCCCCTGAACCTTTTTATCTATTTCTGACTTACATGCTAAGTCGATGATGCTCATATGACTATTGTTCCCTCCTAATTTCACCTGTTATAACTGTATTTTGTTACTGTCCATTACCATGTCTGAACTTAGCCATTTCTTGATCCCTAAACCTGTATTATTTGTGTAACTATGCTTAAATGAGTTTATTAAGTCTATGTATCTCCTTTGTTATTATGTGACCTACTTGTCCCCTCACCCCGTTGTCCTTGTGTGCAACTCTATACTGTTGAACTTTTTGATCAGTACTTTTGTTTGTCTTTTTTTTAGTTAATCTTTCAAAACAACTCTCCATTATTTTTTTTTGTAAACTCTTTTCTTCAAACTACAAACTTTCCTCTCCTTCTTGCATTTCACACTACTCTTAGAAATTAAGTCCTACCCTCTTCGTGTGAGCACTGCCTTGAGTACCTCTGAGTACCCATTGAACTCTGACACATAAGGCTGGTAATTCCACACTGCACTTGTCTCAACTTTTGGCAATTTGTTTGGGTGCTGGTATTGGTCAGGGACCAATGAGGACCCTAGGGAGCTTTGCCGCACCCAGACCATATTAAGGCTGTGAAACACGAAAGGAGTGAGGTTGGAAGATTGGGCCTGATTGAAGGCTCCCTATAGAAGTAACTTCTTATTTTCCTTTTGCTACTGTAATTCATTATTATTGGTTTGTAATAACTTGTAAACAGATATTGGGGTTTGGATAGTGAATATGGGGGGACTATGCATGCTTAGTCTAGTAATGGGTAGAAAACATGCTCATAGGATTTTCTTACTTACATGTGCAATAGATAACATGTCTAGGACATGCACCTCATGCATTAGAAATCCTCCTTAGGTTCTTTCATTTTCAGCATGTCTACTTTACTCATTTTACAAGCCATGATCACAGTTAATAACTATAACAAGTAATAAAAACTGTTATAAGGTATTACTGCATTGTCATAATCATAGCATCTAGAAATCATGTCTTTAGGTATTCCTATGTGCATTAGATATCCTGTTATTTAGGACTTCCTATCTGTTTGAATTGCAGTTATTGAACACCTAATCAGCATGTTAATTTAATAATCTCATTAAAATGTGTTTGACCATTTGAAATGTTTCTGTAAATACACCCGTTTTAAAATCAGGATTAAATATGCATATACACCCCTTTGAAATAAGTAGGCAATGTATATTGAGCCTAGGCAAACTTTAGGCCTAATACGTATTAAAACCAACTAATTGTGTTTTGCTTGCTAGTTAGGAACAATCAGTCCCTTTTGGGATTCTCAAACTTTGCTATTTTCTTTCACTCCTATTTTTTATCTCTTTGAAGTTCATCCTACTTTACTCTAAAATTCCTCCGTTTTCGAAATCACAACATCCTGAAATCATGCATCTATTTCCTCTTTACTTAAATTTTATCTAATTCCTATTGTATTATTCTTTAATTACTGGGTTTCCAAGTTACCTCACTCTGCTCAAAATCATTCTATTTTGAACACTTGCCCTATATTCTAAACTCCCGTTTTTCCGAAAAGATTTACTAACTCTTCTTTTACTAAACTCTCGTAAACTACTGGATCCTTACCTCATTTTGGAGTAGTGGATTCCTATTTGGAATTACTGTCTTATTTAAATCTTTTCCACTTCCGATTACTGATTTTCTAAAAAGTTATTCTTCTTTTTTATTGAAAATTTTAAACTGCTACGCACTCTTACTTCTTACTGTTGTCTCTAAACTACTGCATTTATGAAAAATCAATCACCCTTTTTGAATTACTCAGTCTTAATTGAACGTTCTGCTTTCACTACTAAGTTTTCAAAACATATCCTTTTACCAAAACTGCTGAAACCTACTGATTTTCAACTCAAAAACTCTTGTTTTAAATCATGACTCTGAGACCTTAATTGTGATTGAGACATGCTACTTATGTGTTTACTTGTGGAGGGGTCTTTATGCCTATTATTTGTCTGTTTGTGTTCCCTTACATGTAGTCCTATTTGTTATGTATGTCGCTTAGCATTTTGTCCTTTAAACCTAAGGGTTCAGCCTAGTACTTACCTCGTAGGATTAGTAGTCCTAAATACCCTCCGGGACTTATAGAATGGGACGGGTAATAGCACGCAATAAGCATTCGTGACCAACACATGCGTTTTAAATAACCTTTACGGGGTGGGAAGGATAGAATACGGATATGATGATCGGTGCGCTAATACCACGTGTAGTCGCATCTTCGAGGTGTGACATACCGGGTATTGCATTGATGTGATCCATATTACTTTAAACCTAGGACAGTTCTTGTCGAATGTTTATTCTAATGTTTTTCCCAAAACCTTTAAAGATCCTCATGCGTGTTTGAAATCTCCTCTTATATGAACCTTACTTGCTACTTGTTCACCGTCCAAATTCACAAAACTTCTTGGCTGGGACCCACAGTTGTGGATCTTGTGGGGTGCCTAACACCTTCCCCTTGGGATAACTTCAAGCCCTTACCCAATCTCTGGTAATGCAAACTAGTTCATGAGTTATTTACTCTAGGTGCCCTAACGCACCATAAAAATCGTTAGGTGGCGACTCTTCCTTAAACCTTTCCTTTAAGGAGTTGTCCAAAAATGTCATAAACCCGATCTCTCTGCACCTAACCCGTGCGAGGAAAAAGGGGGCGCGACACCTCCCCAGAACCTTAACCCACCACCAGTGCAAACTCCTCAACAACAACACCATCACCCAACTCAATACCTGATCTCACCCAAACTCGCACCAAAAATAGGTAGTGAGGCGGTCAATGCAATAATAAACCCAACGTAGGTCGGGATCGAATCCACAGGGAGTTAGAATATGGATCAGTATATATTTAGTTTAATTATATGATTTGTCCTAAATTAATCTTCCACGTTCTTGTTCGTTGTTCTACTTCTACTTTGATCTATTGTTTGCAATTATAAAACTAAGAGACAATATTTTTGGTTTTGTTGTTTTTCAAGTTGATAAAAGGTCTAGGGTCGTGACTTCCACCTAGGTGGTTACCTAATGGGTTGTAAACTCTAGGTAAAGTTTGATTTGTCGAGGTTGTAATATTGCAATCACACTCGATTACTCACTTTATACCTCTCGGTAGTTTGAGTGATTTTGCCCAATTTGGCTTTTTCAAGTCCAAATGGGTATTTGCACAAAACAAGTGAAAAATGCTCAAGTCGGGTCTTACTATTCTAGATTCAACCCTTTAATTGGGGGTATCAATTTCTTGAGTTCACCCCAATTTCTTGTTAGCCATGTTTTCCTAGACTTAGTCTCTCTTTCTCAAGTAGAGACTAAGTCAATTAGGCATGAATCAATATTTGCAACCATTAATTCTTGAATTCAACAAGAACTAGGCTATATATCACTAACCCAATCACAAACAATCCCTAAGTCAAACACCCATTAAGCACCCACACTAGGGTTGGGTCACAACTGTAGCTAGAAATTTAGATACTCATGGAAAATGAAGCAATAAAAGAAGATATTAAGATAGAATGCATAATCATTAACTATGGAAACAAAATCTAATGTTTGGAAGTTAATCTAGTACAACATTACTCAAAAAAGTAAACGAAACGGCTCAGGTGCTCTCCCAAAACAAAATTTAACCTAAAATGACAAAATGTTCTATTTATACTAAGCTGAAAATATTTGATAAAAATGCCCTTGCAGAGGTTGTGCGGCCGCATAATTCTGAGTGCGGTCCGCACATTGAGCTTGACCGGTCAACGGGTCCTTCGGCCGCAGTTCATCTACTTGTGCGGACCGCACATTTCTGAGTGCGGCCTCACACTTGAGATTGGGCTGGGATTGGACTTCCTTATGCGGACCGCACATTTGTGAGTGGGACCGCACTTTGGCTTCGGCGGTCACACAATAATCCCGCGGTCCGCACAGCTTCACTTCAAGGCTATCTAAATCTGATTGTTTGCGGGCCGCATAATAATGAGTGCGACCATACTTGTAGTCCTGCGGCTGCACAATAATGGTGCGGTCCGCATATCTTCAGTTTCCCAGTTTTCTAACTCTCTGAATCTCTATTATGCGGCCGCACCAAAATTATGCGGTCCGCATACTCTGAAACTTAATCTGACATGGCTTCTTCCTTGTTTACGGCCGCACACAGTATTGTGCGGTCCGCATTGTAAGCATTTTTGCCCTGTTTTGGCCCTTGTCCAATTTTGTACTCCTCTTTTAGTTGATTTTTATTCTTTGACTCGTTTACTAATATTCCTGCAAGAAAACTCATTTCGTTAGTTCTCGTGAATACCTTTAAGCATTTTTGAGCTAAAACACAAGTAAAAGAGAGCAAATAAGCAGTCAAAATCCTTACTTATCAATACCCACAAACCATTACTTATCACACTCCCCAAAATGCACCATAACCTACTCCCGATACCCAAAACTCAACCAACGACCACCCATATACCCAAGTTCCAGGAACTCATCAAAGCAATTCCATATATGTGAAAACTTTACCCCATACCCCGCAGCAAACCCTATACATGACATGCTCATTCGAAACATGGCATAGGATCTCAAGAATCTTACAGGGAGAGTCTAGAGTGTCGAAGGTAGGAAAGGTGTTTACGGTTTAAACTACGAAGATTTTTGTATACGCCAGATGTAGAACTGTCGGAGAGTTACAAACCTCCCAAGTTTGAGATTTTTGATGGCACTGGTGATCCAAAGGTGCATCTGAGAACCTACTGCAACAAGCTCGTAGAAGTGGGTAAGAATGAACAAATCCGCATGAAACTGTTCATATGAAGCCTTACAAGAGACGCTTTGTCTTGGTGTATCAGTCAAAACCCAAAGAAGTGGGAAAATTGGGTAAATATGGCATCAGATTTTATGGACAGATTCACGTTCAATACAGAGAATGTGCCAGATGTTTTCTATATTCAAAACCTCAAGAAAAAGCTGACAAAACCCTTCCGCGAGTATGCTACTCGTTGGAGATCAGTGGCCGCAAAGGTAAGGCCAACACTTGAAGAAGAACAAATGAACAAGTTCTTTGTTAGAGCTCAAGATCGCAGTATTATGAACGGTTTATGGTCATCGGGAATCACAAGCTCTGACATCACCAAGTTAGGAGAGAGGATAGAAGAAGGAATCAAGAGTGGGATGGTGACTAATTTCGAGGTGTTGCAACATAAATCCTTGCAATCAAGAGGTATCTCAAAGAAGAAAGAAGTGAGTTGTGATGGTAGCCCAGGGCCTAAGTCTCCACTGACATACCAACCCTCACCTCCAAAGTACCAATAACTTGCCACCACTTACCACACCTATGACACTCAACCTGCATATTACCATTCGCCTTTACCCGCCTACCAAAACTACCGAAAGCCACGCCCAAACTTCGACAACAGAACTCCTAGACAATACACCCCGATTGTTGAACCCATAGCTCAACTGTATGAGAGACCGAAGGATGCCGGTTATATCACCCATATTCCTATTGTTATTGTCGAGAACCCTTCCCAGTGGATCAATCCCAACAAAACTTGTGCCTATCATTCAGGCATGAATGTTCATACTATTGAGGAGTGACGCATGTTAAAAGCTAGATTCAGACACTGATCGACACTAAGGTTATACAAGAAAAGGAAGTCGCACCGAATATCCGCAATAACCGTCTCCCGGATCATAGGGGTGAAGGAGTGAACATGATAGAAGCTGATGAGGAACGGGATCAAGAAGGATCCATCAGACTCATTTGAGAGGGAGATATTCCTAAAACATCTCCAATCACCCTCACGCTAATTGTGGTACAAACCTAGGCACCATTTGAGGTTGAAGTAGCTACACCTTTTAGTGTAATGGTAGCTCCCACACCATCTTACAAGTCTGATACCGTCCCATGGGATTATGTTACGGAGGCGAGAAAAAAGGGAAAAGCCAAGATGGAAGAAATAGTTTCCGCGCAAGGCACTGGCGATCTTTGGAGGAAGATACAAGCAAGGGAATACTCTGTTGTTGAACACCCGAACAAGACTCCCACCTAGATATCCCTATTATCACTATTGCAAAATTTAGACGCACTCAAGAATGCCTTGATGAAAGTGTTAAGTGAAGCTTATGTACTCGCCGACATTTCTAGTGAAGAGATGGCTAACATGGTCGGACATGTACTGGAGAGTGACAAAATTACTTTCCACGGGGATGAGTTACCACCAGAAGGGTTGAGTCACAACAAAGCATTACACATCATAGTGCAATTTGAGGAAAAGTTCATTGCCAGGGTCCTGATAGATGGACGTTCAAGCCTGAACATATGCCCACTGACCACTTTGAAAAGATTAGGTAAAGGCCTGCGTGAGATACAGATGGGAAACATGAATGTGAAAGCGTTCATTGGATCTCATAAAGCCAATATCGGAGAAATCAACCTTCATCTACAGATGGGTCCGACTTGGTTTGATGTCGAATTCCAATTGCTACATATATCTGCTACTTACAACCTATTGTTGGGACAACCATGGATACATACAGCTGGGGCAGTAGCTTCTACTCTACACCAGGAAGTAAAGTTCGAGTAATCATTAGGAGGTGATCATTCATGGAGATGGAAGCAACCCTATCTACACCAACCAGACCGTTCCAGTCATCGAAAATAGAAGGAAGTTGGGCGAAGAATTATATCACCGCATTGATAGGGTTAACACAATTGAAAGGGATCAATGGTGGAGAAACAAGATAGAAAGCATATTGATATGGACGGGATATGAACCAGGCAAGGGTCTTGGCCAAAAGCTTCAAGGGATCACAAAACACATACAACCACAGTATCATGGAACGACCTTTGGACTCGGGTATGAATATACCGTGCAAGAGTATCAGGATTGGATACCGCCATGGCACGCCGGTTACTACCTGATGGAACAACCCATACCATCTTTACACCACACATTTCGTCAAGATGACATGATATGGAGATCCAAGGAAGATGAGATTTTGGTCGGCATCAGGAAGTTGTTTCTGGATGAGGAAGACATGGGATACACTGTAATTGTGGAGGAGGATGAGGAGGACCTTACCATTTAGACATTGGGAGAAGGAGTTGTTCTCAAGAATTGGACCGCTGCACCATCCCGGGCTCGCCGAGTACCTGGGTAGCCTAGCAAAATTAGCATGACATGTTGTAATTGTTTTGAGCATTTAAGACATTTTCAGTATTTTGTTACGAAATAATTACTCGAGCCATCGAGTTATACTTGTTGACAATTTTAAGCTTTATTAATGCATTATTACTTTTCGTATTTATTATTATTATCTTTCAACATTCTTTTCAACGTAATTATTGCATATGTCGATGAACCTACGACTGTGACATGTAATGAGACAACGCAACATAAGGGTAGCGATTCAGAAGATCTAGAAGATGATACAATACCCAAGAAAATTCTCAAAGAAGTAGAGAATTTTGAAAATAAACCGAAGTCTAATTTGGAGAAAACCGAGGCCGTTAACTTATAGGGATTCTAAAATAGTCAAAGAAACTCGCATAAGCATTCATCTATCACCGTTAGAGAATGAAGAATATATCAGGTTCCTAAAGGAATAGAAGGATATTTTTGCATGGTCCTACGGCGATATGATTGGGTTAAGCATATCCATAATAGCTCACAAGCTACCTACAAATCCCATGTGTCCACCGGTAAGCAGAAACTCAGAAAGTTCAAGCCATATATGTGTCTGAAGATAAAAGAGGAGGTCACCAAGAAAATCAAAGCCAAGGTTCTTCGAGTGGTCGAATACCCAACATGGTTAGCCAAGATTGTGTTGATTCCGAAGAAAGATGGGAAAGTTAAGGTATGTGTCGATTACAGAGATCTGAACAGATCAAGTAATAAGGATGATTTTTCGTTGCCTAACATACACATATTGATTAAAAACTGCACCAAGCATGGGGAATAGATCTGGATGGACGAAGAGGATGACAAAAAGACAACCTTTATCACACCATGGGGAATATATTGTTACAAAATGATGTCGTTTGGTTTGAAGAATGCTGGGGCCACATACATGAGCATAATAACTATCTTCCACGACATGATACACAAGGAAATATAGGTGTATATGGATGATGTTATCATCAAATCCAAAAAGAGTTCGAATCACATAGCAGACTTGAAAAAGTTTTTTGAACTACTTCAAAAATACAATTTGAAGTTGAACCTCGCAAAATGTGGATCCGGAGTCCCTGTTGGCAATTTTTTAGGTTCATTGTCAGTCATTGAGGTATTGAGTTAGACCCATCAAAATCAAAGCTATCCAGGACTTGCCACCGCCAAAGAATAAGAATGACGTGATGAGTTTTCTAGGACGCCTCAATTATATCAGCCATTTTTCAGAACAATCAACGGTGATATGTGAGTCAATCTTCAAGATGCTGAGGAAAGATGTTGCAACAAGCTGGACTGGAGAATGCCAGAAGGCCTTCAACAAAATCAAGGAGTATCTATCTAAACCGCATGTGTCAGTCCTGCCAGAACCAGAAAGACCTCTGCTACTTTATCTATCTGTGTTGGATGGAGCCTTTGGATGCGTTCTGGACAACATGATGAAACTGGGAGGAAAGAGAAAGAGATATATTATCTAAGCAAGAAGTTTATGCCTTACGAGGCTAGGTATTCTCTATTGGAATGCATCTGTTGTTGTAACGACCCAACCGGTCGTTTTGTGTGTTGGGACTCCATTCCCGTAAATGACTCTTTCCATAGCGGATACTCGTGCCTTATGACTTGTGTGGGCAGGTAGTTCGAGATTCAGAAGTGATTTGGCCAGTTCAGGAACACTTGGTTCCTGAAGGCTAGCCTATTTGGCTAATTTTGGTTCCGAGCAACATTTTGAGCAAACGACCTCGGAATCGAGTGTTGACAGCTCCAGCAGCTCCGGATGATTTAGTACTTGAGCGTATGTTCGCCTCGGGTTTCTGATGACCCGGGAGTATTTCGACACCTGAATTGGAATTCAGGATTTCATAAGATTTAGAATTTAGTCTGGAATTGGACGTCATGATATCATGGTCCGAATGGAATTCCGGAACTGGCAATAGTTCCGTATAGTCATTTATGACTTGTCCGCAAAATTTGGGATCATTCCGAGCATATAGACCCATTCAGCGTATTGGTGAGCCATTGGAATTTTCTTGAAATCTTAAGTTTGAAACTAAGGATTTTGGAGAGTGATTTCTAGTTTGGATGATGTTTTTAGTGTTCTGGGAGCTCGAGCGAGTGTGTCATATGATTTGGGATTGGTTGGTGTAATTTTTTGAGGGCTCGGGTGGGCCCAGGGGTCTCCCGAACCCCAAGCGGGGTAAAAAACCAGCAATTTCATAGCTGGTGTGGCTGCTTCTGTTGTGACCGCACCTGCGGTCCATGAGCCGCAGGCGCGAGGCTCGCACTAGAGGAAAATCAATCGCAGGCGCGGCTCCAGCCGCAGGAGCGGCCTTCTTCTCGCAGGCGCCACTTTTCCAAGGGCCCAGGCCCATTGCAGGCGCGACCAATTTCACGCAAGTGCGAGTCCGCACCTGCGATCAAAGGTCCGCAAGAGCGAGAACCCCAAAGCCCAGGCCCATCGCAGGTGCGACCCTTTTTTCGCTGGGGCGGAAATTGCTGGGCAGTTAATATAAAAAGCCCAATTTCGTGAATTTTCTTCCCAAACACAATTTTTCCTCCATTGTTGCACACCCCAAGAGCTCCAGAGCAGTGATTTCGACCTAATTACTCAGGTAAGTAATTCTTTGTCTTCCCGCATGTTCATTACTTCAATTCTTGAAGAATTCCACTTCCATAATCCATGAAAATTCATAACAAAATCCATGGGAAGGCTTGGGAAAAATAGAGGGTTTTGAGAAAAATTGAATTTCTGATTTTTGGGCCATTATAGGATGATTAACTAGGTTAATCTTGATCCTTAGGCGACGTATAGCGCATTTCTTCAAGAATCGTAATTTTCCGGACGCCGAGGCTCGGAGTTGAATATTCCAAGTACGTCAAGAATGTGTTTTAAGGGAAATCTTTGATAAATCCTCCTCGATTTCCTTCTAAATTTATATAATTATGTGGTTTGGCTAGTTGCGAGCCATCGAAGGTAATTCAGAGGATTCGTGCGTCTTGTTGATTGGTCCGTTGACCGGAGGGGTACTTGTCCAGGTGAGTCTCCTTTCCAAACTTTGTAAGGGGGAAACGTCCCCTAGGCTCCTTGTTGCTAATTGTGATTGTTGAGGGGGCTGCGTACGTACCACGTGACGAGAGTCCGTACGTGGCATCTATAGTGTATGTTGGATAGTCGTAGGACCCACGAGCATGTTCTAGCTGTTTGTTTGATATTATCTGATGCTTTGTACAAGTTATTTCTCTTTGTAGGATGAAATGAAGCTGTGATAGCTTTGAATTAAATGTACATATTACCCAGATAAGAATTATGAATTTCATCAATTGATTAATTGTGTTACTTCTGATGTAACTGATAAA
>ML268621.1:0-50393 GCA_005239495.1 Nicotiana undulata
TGAAACGAGCCATAGTCTAAGCAATATGGTATTAAAGGTGCCGAAATTCTCCGGCACATCACTGAAGTATCTGCTTTCTTGGCTTTGGAAGTTCTCTTCTTTTGGGGTTTGTAACTTTCTCCCAATTTCCTAATCAGTTCTGCCAAGGTTTCCTTAATGGATGAACCAGGTTCATCATTTGCATGCTGTAAATTTTCCAATCCTTCTGCAGCTTCTCCAGATTTGCTTCGCCCTAAGTCCTTGACACCTTCCTCAAAAATCACTGGGGCACAAATCTCCAGTGTAGAACCTTCTTCCTCTTTTCCCCTTTTCGAACTTCTTTCTCCCTCTCTCTCAGTTTCATTTCCCTTATTTTTACCATATTTTCTCCTTCTATCAGGAATATCTACATCTACTACAGACCCAATTAACACGAACCTATTTTCAGCAATGACGGGATCAGACCTAATCTCAGATGTTACCTGTTTAGGGTAGAGAGAACCAGTTGCTTCACCCTCATTTGCAGACTTGAAGGATTCACTGGAGTTTTCAGAGTCTTGGGCCTGGCTTGCCTGAAGCTTGGCATTTAATTTCCGAGCAAGAGAGCCACAAGCTATAGTTTTCCTTGCTAGCATTTTCACTCGCCTTTTCTTGGGTACTGGAGTAGGCTTGGTGATACAACAGGAGATGTTGGGGGAAAAGGAGTGGGTTTTGGAACGGGGTTATTTTGAGGAGTGGAAGAACATGATGGAGATTGGGTGGAAGAACTTTGTTGTGATGGAGAGTTGGAACCAGTATCCTCAAGTGCGATACTGTATTCTGGAGTGGTTGATGAGGATGTAGAAGGAGCTAGTGTGGAAGACATGGTTATGAAATTGTGGAGATTAAATGACCTTGATCAATTTGATTGAGTAGAATGATGAACTTGTTTCTACGGTTATGCCTTTTTGAAGAAAAGAGAGTAAAGAATTAGAGAGGTAATGATGGGTTTTTAAAGGCGTGGTTAATAAATGTGCAACGGGTGTTATTCTTGGTCAAGTGGGAGTCTAATCGGCTCAAGAGTGTCAGTGATAAGTGACGGTTATGACTCCCTACAATCTAGGATAATTAAAATTTGATTAGACTCTTTGGAAAGGGTTCATTTTGAGATAAGTACTGGCATTTAGAAATAGGCTTACTATGGATAGAGTCCTGCTCATGAGTGACAATAGTTATTTCAATAAGTGTATAATGATGAGCAAGTACCTTTTCAGTCAGATGAACCAGTAACAATGAACCAGGTTCATCGTGTTAGAGTCTCTTGTTTGGCCACAATTTACAAAAATAGAAAAACATCATTAGCAACCAAAGAGTCATATTAACACATGGCAAGAGAGTATGGCATTTAAGACATGAAACTGAGCAATGATTATTCTGCTTATTTGCATATTTCAGAAATTCTATGTCACGCCCCAAAATCAAGGGACGAGACCGGCGCCTAACCGGGTGAACCCAGTCAAGCGGACCTGGATTGCCTTTCCTGCCCAACGTATTACCCCGCGTTCATAGCATACATTATTTCATGTGAGTTAGCCGTTTTTAGTTTCAAAGTACATTTTACAACATATCTCCATGTGTTTCCTCTTTTAACATTTCAACGACAGATATTCAAACATACATAATACATACCTAACTTTCCAACATGATCCATGGTTCAGAGTACGTACTGTTACTAACCAAAAATACATACATACACCCATATCATGTCTACGGAGCCTCTACGAATACTAGGGATTTTACATAACTTTCCGGTAACAAGGCCCCGGCTATACCTTTACAACATAAACAAAAGAAGGTGGTATGATCCACACACTGCCTTGAGGAGGAGAGGGGCTCACCACAACTGCTGCAGAGATGAAGAGGAGGTACCACTAATGGCGGTCTCAGCTACCTGCTATGAAACCACCTACATCCATATAAAAGATGTAGCGCCCCCGGCAAAAGGGACGTTAGTACTGTGGAATATTACTAGTATGTATGAATAGACTTTATCCCAAGTATAATCTACCAATATATAAATAAGAAAAAGGACAGCAATAGGACCAACAATCAAAACACACGGAAAGAGACAATCAAAGTCAGCAATTTTACAATCTCTCATTTTTCCCTTTTCAAAACACCACCACATTCACGAGTTTCATCAATTTCATATCAATAGTGATAAAGATCACTTTTCCACCCTTATTACCTCGGCTACCCTTATCACCACAACCCACACCTTATTACTTCGTGTTGCAGCGCGCAACCCGACCCTGCCTGACAATTTATATTTCAAAAAAAACACCACCAATAATTTCATCACAACAGCAACAACAACAAACAATTTCATTATAAGAACTTTCCTTTCAAGGATTCCAAATTCAACAACAACACCAAACAATTTCATCACCTGGGCCTTCCTTTCAAGGATCACAAATTCACATTTAGCAATTCGTTTACTTGGGCTCAAGGCACCCCAAACTTTCATCAAGCAGCAATTTATGCACAAGGTGTTGCCATAACCGTTCAACTTATTTACAATGCTTCATATCAATAACTTTAAACAACTACCATCTTTGCACATAATAAAGTAGGCACGCCAAGTCACAATTCAAAATCTCATCCAACACAGTGGGGTAGCAATCAACTAGACAGTCAATTCACATATTTTCATATAAGTACACATACCGTATGCTTACCAGAACAAGAGGGATTTTACAAGGGTTAAAGTTATCCATACATACCTGGAGTCGAAATCCCTTTTTAACTTTTACTCACAAATCACTGAGCCGACTAGTACCATCAATCTAGTTCACAATTAAACATATTCAACTCAGATTTGGAAGTCACGCATGCAATTCAAACTCTCTTAAGCATTTTGCCAAACACTATGTGACCCCATTAGATTACCAACCCCGCCTTTGTGAAATTTACCCCAACCCACTCCCTCTTACTAGATTAACACCATTCTTAAATATGCATGCAAGGTCTTAATTAATATTTTCAAGAATCAATCCATGCCAATCCTCCCTTTGTTTAAAATCAGAAAATTAATGGAAAAAGGGTTGGGACCCCTTACCTGCTAGAATGAGGAAGAAGGAGATTAATAGAAATATTAGGCCTGAGGAACTTTGAAAATCACTGTGGTGGAAGAACCACTTTCTCTCTCAAGAACTCCCCTTTTCTTCTCTCTATTTTGTTCAGAAGACTGGTTAAAATGAAGGGGTGGGGTGTTTTAATGAACTGGGGGTCGGGTTTTAAAATTAGAAAAATTAGGAGCCCGACACAGGAATGCGGTCAAGAATGCGATCGCATTCCTGACTTGCGGTCCGCAGAGACGATCGCAAAATGGCCCTCCAGATGGGCCAACATTAAAAATACACTGTGCAGGTATGCGAACACTATGCGGTCTGCATACACGTTATGTGATCGCATAGTGCGTCGCATAACCTCCCTCACAAAATCAAAGGGCAAGAATGCGACAACTATGCGGTCCGTAGAACCGAAATGTGATCGCATAATGGACCGCATAGTTGTCCTCAAGTTGGGAAGTGGCCTGCCCAGGTATGCGACCACTATGCGGTCCGCATACCCATTATGCGATCGCATAGTGCGTCGCATAACACCCAACTTCTGGAAAATTAATTCTTTTAAATTCCGGGTCACTTTTACATAAATAAGGTCCGTTTTAAGAATTTCTACAGTTATAACAACTCAGGGACTTATTCGGGTATCATATTAAACAAGAAATTTTACGGGTCCTTACATTCTAGCTAATAATAATTTTCCATCCTTTTTTTTCATTTATGTTTTGAACTGGTTCAATTAGGTGATCTTAATCGTCCCTAATTCTAACTTGTTTCTCTCAAAATGCTCCCTACTTAGTGCTTTAGTAAAGATGTCAGCGATTTGTTTGTCAGTAGCACAAAATTCAATTGAGATAATTCCCTTCTCATAGTTATCTCTTAGGAAATGGTGTCTAACATCTATGTGCTTTGTTCTTTTGTGATGAATCGGGTTCTTGGTCATACTAATAACACTAGTGTTGTCACAGAAGATAGGAATGCATCCAACCTCTATACCAAAATCCATAAGTTGTTGCTTAATCCATACTAGCTGAGAACAACATGAGGCTGCAGCCACGTACTCAACCTCAGCAGTAGACAGAGCTACTGAGTTCTGTTTCTTGGTGGCCCAAGACACAAGGCAAGAGCCCAAAAAATGTGCCATACCTGAGGTGCTCTTCCTGTCTACCAGGAAGCCTGCATAATCTGCATCAATATATCCTACAAGATCAAAATTACTACCTTTAGGATACCAAAGGCATAAGTCAGTGGTGCCTTTCAGATATCTCAGGGTTCTCTTCACTGCAGTTAGATGGGACTCCTTGGGATTAGCTTGAAATCTCGCACAAAGCCCTATGCTAAAAACAGTGTCAGGTCTACTAGCAGTAAGATATAATAAAGATCCAATCATCCCTCTATACAACTTTTGATCAACAGATGAACCAGGTTCACCTACATCTAATTTTGTGGTTGTTGCAATGGGAGTGTCAATTTCTTTTGAGTCTTCCATTTTGAATATTTTGAGCAACTCTTTCACATATTTTTGTTGATGGATCATAGTTCCATTTGAGTTTTATTTAATTTGTAGGCCTAAAAAGAAATTAAGCTCACCCATCATGCTCATCTCAAACTCACTCCCTATAAGTTTAGCAAATTCCTTACTTAATTTTTCAGAGGTTGCCCCAAATATTATGTCATCTACATATATTTGTACTACCAGGAGATCCTTACCTTTTTCTTTTAAGAACAAGGTGCTATCAATTTTACCTCTTTTGTAGTCATGTTCTAGCATGAATTTTGATAGTTGCTCATACCATGCTCTTGGTGCTTGCTTGAGTCCATACAAAGCCTTGTCGAGTTTGTACACATGGTCAGGTGTCTCCTTGCTTTCAAATCCTGGGGGCTGCTTGACAAATACTTCCTCTTTTAGGTAGACATTGAGGAAAGCACTCTTGACATCCATCTGGTGAAGAGTAAATTCCATGTAGGCAGCAAATGCTATGAGGATCCTGATTGCCTCCAGTCTTGCCACAAGAGCAAAAGTTTCATCATAGTCTATGCCCTCTTCTTGACTATACCCTTGGACAAACAGTCTGGTCTTATTTCTTGTAATTGTTCCATCTTCATCAGGTTTGTTTCTGAAGACCCACTTTGTGCCAATCACTGATCTATTTAGTGGTCTGGGTACCAAATGCCAAACTTGACTTCTTTAAAATGGATTTAGTCTTTCTTGCATGGCATTTACCCAGTCAGCATCCTGTAAGACTTCAGCAACATTCTTTGGTTCGATCAAGGATAGGAAGGCATCAAAGCACACAGATTTTTCAAGAAGGATCTGGTTTTGATTCCAGATGTTAAGTCTGTTATGATGTTCTCAATGGGGTGATAACTCTGATATCTGTGTGGTTTTAACACCAATTGTTCACAACTTAATGACCTCGTAGTGCCTTGTTGCTGTGGATTAGGATCAGGGACAAGTTCCAATGAGGTTTGCTGTTGAGTTCCCCCTGTCAGGTTGCTTAGGGTAGTTTGACCTGGTCCATCACCTGTTCCTTCTTCCCTATTTTCTCCAGTTTGATCACTGTTTCGGACCAGTCCAATCTCCTCATCTTCATGTTCCTGTCTCTTAGAACGAATGTTAGTTTTATCGAAGACAACATGCACACTCTCTTATACACACATAGTTCTTTTATTATACACTTTATAAGCCTTACTATGTGATAAATATCCCAATAATAATCCCTCATCACTTCTGGGATCAAATTTACCTAGTGCACAAAGCACTTGCATCCAAAAGCTCTAAGATGGGATATATTGGGCTTTATCCTTTTAAGTAACTCATAAGGAGTTTTCTCTACAAGTGGTCTGGTCATGCACCTATTTATGATGTAGCATGCAGTGTTTATTGCCTCTGCCCAGCTCTGAGGTAGTTTACTAGAAAAAAGCATGGTTATATCCATATCCTCAAGAGTTCTATTCTTTCTTTCAACAACTCCATTTTGTTGTGGAGTTCTAGGGGCAGAGAAGTTATGATTTATACCATGTTCATCACAAAATTCAGCAAACTTTGCATTTTCAAATTCAGTGCCATGATCAGATCTTATTGATGCAAGTTGATTTCCTAACTGTTTTTGTGTTTTTACAACAAATGAAGTAAACATATCAAATGCTTCATCTTTAGATGTCAGAAACATAGTCCAGGTAAACCTGGAGTAGTCATCAACAAGCACCATTACATATTTCTTATCACCTCTGCTCAAGGTTCTCATAGGACCGCATAGATCCATATGAACCAGTTCCAACGTCCTGGTGGTACTGGTTATTTTCTTTCTTTTGAACGAGGATCTTACCTGCTTTCCCTATGCACATGACTCACAAACTTTGTCTTCCGTGAACTTAATGTTAGGGAGACCTACCACTAGGTCCTTGGAGACTAGTTTGTTAAGCTGATTTAGACTTGCATGACTAAGTCTTTTGTGCCAAATAAGGGGATCACTATCCAACACACCTAAACATGTTAATTCGTTTTCTGATAGTGTGGACAGGTCTATGACATAGATGTTATTCACTTTTTTTCCCTGCAAAACAATCTTGTCAGTAATAAGATTAATCACAAAACATTTAGTAGAAGTGAATGCAACTGGGTTACCTCTGTCACATAATTGTGACACACTGATCAGGCTACATTTCAAGCCATCAATCAAGTACACATTCTCAATGGAACGTGTGTCATCCTTACCTACCTTACCAACCCCAATAATTTCACCTTTCTTCCCATTTCCAAAGGAGACATTTCCTCCTTTGAGGTTTTCAAGTGAAAGGAACTGTTCCTTGTTCCCTGTCATGTGTTTTGAGCAGCCGCTATCCAAGTATCATAGTTGATTTCTTCCTCTCACTTGAACCTACAAAAGAAAATCAAGGGTTAGTCTTAGGGACCCAAACTAGGTTGGGTCCTTTTCTATGAGAGAAAGAATGAATTAAACTTTTTTTGGCCCAATTTGGCAGCCAATTTTTCTTTCGAACAAAACTTCCATTCTTTCGACTAGCCTTCTCTTTTGCATTACATTCAATCTTGTAATGACCAGTCTTACCACAATGTGTGCAAATTTTGTTTTCAGGAAGATTGAGGTATTTGCTTTTGGGATCCCATTTGGGCAGTTGACTCCCAAAACCAAGTCCTCTTCTGTTGCTACTATGATTTTCTTGAAGCCATGTCAAAGCATTAGAGGATTTATTCCCTTTGCATGTTCGATCTAATTCATGTTTGACCTTACCAAGTTCTTCTTTTAGTACTCTTATATGTTCATCTTTATTGTACAACTTATCCTTTAGTTTACGTACATTTTCTTCTAACATGAGTTGAAGTTATCAGCTGTCTTCTTGCTAGTTCCTAGTTTCAGTTTTAAATTTTTAGATTTTAACTCTAGGACCTTAGTTTCAAGTGGATGAACCTAGTTCTTTAAGGTAGTGTTTTCATTTTCAGATTCACTTACTCTGAGTTCCAGGTTCTTACACTTTGCCTTTAACATTATACAATCCTTAGACAACTGCTCTTGTTCTTTATTTATTTCTTCAGAATCATCCATGAAATCAAGTAGCAACTTAGAGAGTTTTTCTTTGGATAGGAATTTAATCTTGTTTTTGAGATGGGATATACTTACCTCTGGTTCTTCACATGATTCCTCATCTGATTCACCAATTGCCATAAGTGATTGTTCCTCTCCATCTCCATCTTCTGATTCTTCGTCTGAGCTTTCTCCCCAAGCAGCAACCATAGCTTTCGTTGTGGTTTTCTTGGGATGGACCAGTTCCTTATTTCGGTTCCTTCGTTCAGATCTTTCCCTTTTCCATTCCACTTCTCACTAAGGACAGTTCTTGATGTGATGGTCAATTTTTCCACATTTGTAGCATCCCTCGTTGGTTTGCTTTTCTGGAGCTTTTGCTTTGTTGTAGTTTCCACCTCTTGAGATGCCCTTTTTTCTTTTGAGATAGTTTCTGAATTCCTTGGTGATCATGGACATCTCATATTCCTCCATATCTGCTCCCTCAGTGATTCTTAATGCCAGACTTCTTTCCTTCTTAAGAGCATTCATCTTCATTGTCTGCCTTCTAAGTTCGTAGGCAGAGAGATTTTCAATTAGCTCATCCAACCTGAGGGTTGCCATGTTCTTGGATTCCTGGATAGCTGTGATCTTGCTTTCCCAAGAGATTGGCAAAACCCTAGTCAAGATTTTCTCAACCCTATCTTCTTCAAGGATCACCCTTCCAAGAGACTTGAGTACATTTGTTAGTGTAGTGAACCTTGTATACATCTCTTGGATGGTTTCTCCTTCCTTCATAGTGAAGTTCTCATATTGGGAATATAGTAGAGTTCCTCTTGACCTTTTCACTTGAGGTGTTCCATCATGAGCTACTTGCAAGGTATCCCAAATTTCTTTGGCAGTGGTACAACTTTGAATTCTACTATACTCGTCTGGACCAAGTCCACATACTAGCCACTTCTTGGCCTTAGCATTCTTCTCCCATTTTCTTAAATCTTCAGCAGTGCAATCATCTCTTGTCTTTGGAATGTTTACTCCTTCAACGGTCTTTTTCATGGTAGCCAAAGGACCATCAGTGACTATGTCCCATAGTTCATAGTCTTCCCCAATTAAGTGATCCTTCATCCTGTTCTTCCACCAGGAGTAGTACTGGTCGTTGAAGAGTGGTGGCCTAGCAGTTGATTGTCCTTCCCAGTTCCCAGGTGGTGCACTCATTTTGATCTTTTCCTAAGGTGTTAACCTCTTCAAGGATAACCCGCTCTGATACCAATTGATGTTTTATACGTCAATACCACACAAGGGGGGGGTGATTTGTGTGGTGTCCAATTTTCGAGTGTTGTAGTTATAGAAGGACCAGGTTCTTCTAGGTGTTCCAACTTCTACAGTTTGCGGAATACAGTTTTACGTGGAAAACACCTGGCTCAAAAGGTGAAAAATACGACCTACTTCCCAGTAGGATTTTCCCAAACTCTTCACTAAGTCAATGAGCCAAACAGCATTTACAAAATAAACTCTTTTGTAAACCTAAGGACTAACTCTATTCCCCTTGTGTCAGACTAGCCTCTAGCTAATTGCGACAAGCTCCAAGTTAACTCTAACTTGAATACTCTGTACCTATTACAGTTTCTTCTAGATAAAGCTGAAAGATACAATATGTAATCACTTACTACAAATAACTAGACTCAAAAGATAACCGATGGAACTGGTTCTTCAAGCTGGTTCAAGTAGCTTTTGAGTCGCACAATGATGAACTGCTTGCAAAATTTCTTTGGCAATTTTACTCTCAATTCTTGTTTCACTTCTATGTTTGTGCGCACCGTTCAGCAGGAACACTTTGACAATATATAGGATCAGTAGTTGAGACGATGTACAACTCTTCCATGGTGGAAGAGTTTGAGTTGATCTCAACTTCCTAAATTTTCCTCTATCTTGATTTTGTCCTTCCTGAATAAGAAGTCATTCTCCCTATTAATTTGCAATCTTTTCGATCAGGAGATATCTCTTTAATTCAGTGATTCACTGATGAACCTGGTTCAACTTTAAGGACAGTTATCATTCTTCAAAATCATCCAGCTTCTTGATTCAACACTACCTCTTTCCAATATTGGACAAAAAAAAACCTTCCCCAAGTTTGCCGTTCTAGTTCATATGTGCAAAAGCATCCATCTAATAATGAAAGTAAAATTTAGTTAGTGAAAGAAACTTCTGAAATAATAACTCTTAATATATTGTGAACAAGTCAATAACTTCAAAATTAATTGGATGGGTAAATGCCTACATTCTGTTCTGTTATGTTCCTCCGCATTTTGTTCTTGTTTGTAAATTATTTGGTTTTAGTGATATTTTAGAATAATTCCTAATTAATAACTCCTATATGAACATCTATTTAAAAATGATAAAGGAATATTAAAAATTATAAACTTCGAAACAATTATACTTCTTTTTGAAGCAGCCTAGACGACTTTCGCTTGATTGAGAAATCTTAAACATCTAAAGCCCAAAAGTTAATATCTATTTGACTTTTCTTTCTTTTGCTTAGTTAATATACATGCAATCATAGTTTTCCTATTTTGAAAATTTTCCTCAATAGTAATAAAAAATCCCACGAGCGCCGTGCATCACAGCAAGTATTTATTAATGGAAGTATAAACACTATATATATATATATATATATATATAATTTTAAAATTGGGATGCTAATCGATATAGCCAGCAAACCATTGGTGACTTGGCGTAGCTGACTAGCTTCCAATACCAACAGGCCACAAAAGTCAGATATAATACTTTGAAGAATAATTTTTCTCTTTCTTTGTATTTAAATCGAAGTTGTTCCTGATCCAGACACAACTACTTGAGGAATATAAAACCATAAAGGAGTGGAATGATGGTGCTCGTACAAATTCAATAAACTATATTGTCTTGCTTTCATGACACCATGTCAACTTGTTAGGGTCTACGGGGTCCATAAACTTAACGCTTTCTACTTGACAATATATATATATGGTTGTAAAATAAAATTTATCCAACCCCCACATTGCTTAGGTGTATTATTACAAATTAATAGTGGATGAACAGATTAAAAAGCCTTGCCTAAATTCTGTTGCCATACATCAAATCATACTTCCTTCGTTTAAAGAAAAATGGGCACTATTACTATTTGAAAAGTCTTCGAAGTTATTTTTAAACCATGTTTTCCTTAAATATTTATAAATATTATGAATTATGAATTATTATGACTTATAATATTTTTTATATAGTTTTCAAAAATATAAATTTTATTTTAAAGGTCATGAAAAATTTATGTCCAAATTCACAGTCAAAATTAAATACTTTAACCTCGTACTCTGAAACGCTTATCTTTTTTGAACATAGGGGTACTAATTTATTGTATTTTTTGAATTAAGGTAAGTATACACTTTAATTAACTATAATTAGGTGATAAACTTTACCAGACACATGTCATGAACTAAGTGATTTGAGATAAAAACTTAACCATACTAAAAGTCATAAAATAATGTGAGAATGTGGGTTAATTAAGTATGGTTTATTGGTAGAGGTATATGTGAGGACATGTCATATATGTATCTGCCAGTATAACAGTCCACACTTTGCGTAGATATAAAAAAGGAAGTTAAAGATAAATATCATTATCAATATTTTCATAAGAGAATAAGATATTCATAAAAAATCCTTTTATAATTTTATCATTTTCTTAAATTATTAACATTCTATAAATTTCTCTGACGAATAAAATAATCTCCACTTAAAAAACATTAAACAAAAGGAAAAAAAAAGAAATGAGAAAAATTCAGTTAAATGTATACGCTATGGATGGGATCAGATATCCAACTCTCTAAAACTTCTCTCTTTTTAATTATCTCAATAGCCACACTCATAATACACTTGATATGATATTTAAAATGCATAAGTATTCAATATTTTAATACTAAGTACTAAATGATGAACATGAAATATTAGACCACGAATGATGGCCACAGAATGGCACGATATCGAACTCTTATCGTCAAATAATATCATATACTTTAAGAAAAAGTTAAAACTAAAAGAAGACCAGAAAAGGGTAAGAAAATCTGGACTAAAACAGAACAAGAAGAGCTATCAATGGCAGAATAAATCATCCCTTTCAAATAAAAGTATCACATAACATCTTTCTTTTTATAACTTTTCTTTCCTTGTTTTTTAATTTCTTTCTTTCTTTGTCCCTTTATTGTTTTTCATAAAATCCAAAGCTGACTTCTCTCCCTTGTAAACTCTTCTTGCCATTTTAAAATGTCCACCATCGTCTCCATAAATTCAAACATGAGATAACTATATTTTTGGATTGTCATTGGGCTAACAAAATGTGCTATCAAAAAGACCAAGAACTACCAATACTTTAATAATAAATAGTGTAAAGGGAAAATCAAGCATTTGTAAAAGATACTTTATTATTCTTTCGATCCTAAAAAGTACTCTATCCGTTCCAATTTATGTCAACTTGTTTGACTGGACACGGAGTTTAAGAAAAAATAAGACTTTTGGAATTTGTGGTCCTAAACAATTCAAAAAGGGGTCAGAGTATTTGTGTGGTTATAAAAACTTCTCATTAAGGATAGAATTGTAAGTTTAACCAAAATTGTTTCCAAATTTAGAAAAGGGTCATTTTTTTTAAACGGACCAAAAAGGAAAAATATGTTCACATAAACTAGAACGTAGGGAGTAATTTTTAACATCAAGAAAAATAGAGAAATGTTCAAAATAATGAGGAAAAATAGATAAATACATTTCTTATCTTTAGAGTGTCACCTCACATGGATTAAGTCCCTCCTTCCTTTATATTAATATATAGATAGATTAGGTTGATATTTCGTGTCACAACCCATCCGGAGCCACATTTGACTTTGGATGCTCTCTCGCTTCTTCTTTGTGTATATATAGAGGTGTAAGAGATTGGAACCGCATCACAGTTTCTCTACTTCCAAATTTCTACAAGAAAACAAGAGAGAGATGAGGAAACCAACAATCATTATTCACCTGATAATATTGTCAGTGCTACTAATGTTGACGGCCATGCCTGTAGTTCATGCTCTTGACAAAAGCCCAAAAGCAGTTGAACGATGGTTTAAGAACCTTGCTAATGCAAAGCAGAAGACGACCAAGCTTCATTTCTACTTTCATGACTTAGCTACTGGTGGAAAGAACGAAACATCATCAGTAATTGCTCAAGCCACCAACATCACGTCTCAGTCACCCTTCTTGTTTGGCATACTCAGAATGATAGATGATCCATTGACCGTAGGACCAGAGCTCAGTTCCAAAAGAGTGGGTTCAGCTCAAGGAATATATGGTTCAGCAGCAATGAATGAATTCGGCCTGCTTATGAACTTCAATTTTGTGTTCACAGATGGACCTTACAATGGTAGCACTCTGAGTTTGTTTGGTAGAAACGCAATATCAAATGAATATAGGGAGATGCCAATAGTTGGTGGTTCTGGAGTTTTCAGGCTAGCTCGGGGCATTGCCACTGCCAAGACCTATTTTGCTAACTTTACTGTCGCTATTGTTGAGTATCATGTCATTGTACTTCATTATTAACTCCTCTGCCTTTCTTGATTTTTTTTTCTTTTCCATAAAATTAGCAGGATTTGATCTCGAGAATAATTTTTCCATATAACAAGAGAGATCTTGTTCAGTTATAGTAATGTAAAAGAAGCTTCTTGGTGTATATCACTACCCGATGAATCTCCCCCCAATTGTACCGAACTCCTGAATGTTCATAGTTCGGAAAGTGCTAGTACAACATATCTGCGACTCCTTCCGACTCAGTTTATATGAACATTTTCGCTTATCGAGATTCAAATTATGTAAATTTGACCAATATTTTAAAATATATTTTTTCATCATATTAATATGGGAAGAGTTGTAACTTATAGTAGTTTATATATAATTTTTGAATATCTAAATTTTACTTTAAGATATTGAGTTAATCTAATCCAATTTTGCTTTAATGTTTAATCAAATTGACTCTAAAAGAATGTAGTAATTGAGAGAAACTGGAATGGACGGAGTATATATCAGACTTCAACTTGACTAAGTCAATTTAATCTAAGAGAGAATTCCAGGATGGAGGAATTGAAGTTTCTCTTTTAAGTCTATTTGATAGCAATGGCAATGGCAATGGTATTTTGCCAGCCCAGCTTAAGTTAACAGGTAAACAAACCCAAAGAATTTAACCGTGGAGATTGACTCAGTTGAGTAAGAACTGGCACTTTTTAAGTGGCTTAAAGTTAAACTTTAATTATTAAGAGCCTTAAACTACTTAAACTTATCTATAAGTTTCTTATATTATATTTTTATGTAAAGTTCATTCTTTTAGCTTTTTTAAATGCAATGTTGTTGTGAGGATCCAAATTCCCATCAAGGTTATGATGACACCTAACTCCAAACCGCTAGGCGAACCAAAAAGCATAACCAACAAATCTAATTATTTGTGTCTAATTCAATAAGTCATAACCTTGAGCATGATTATAAGTCACAATTATGAAGCATCACGTAGTCATAGAATCAGAGAAATATGGTAAATAAATTCATAAAGTTCCAAACAAGGCATATCATTAGCCAACTATACCAGGTATGGTCATAACTTAGCTACGCATATATGCTTGTCACTTCACGTATATCAAGTATCATTGTATACGGTCAGATCGGGCCGACCCTTGTAGTGACTAATCGAGGTTGGATCATGATAGACCACGATTCAACCCTATATTATATCGAGCCTCAATATGAATTTAGGTTGCTGACCTCCTAATTCGAGGGTCGGACAAGGACGACGATCAGTCAAGATCGAGACCGAGCGGAACAAAGGTCGAAGGGGGTTTACCTAGTCGAGTAACGGTAAGCCGAAATATCCGAGATCGAGCGAGGATCTCGGCGGAAATCTCGACACATATCAAGTCGATGCCGGATAATAAGCCAATCATGGGATTTCTTACTGTATTTAGAATTGTACCATAAGTAGAACTCCTCTGCTATATAAAAGGGGTTATAATCATTTTGTAAGCATCAGATTAACATCACATTCACGCATAGCAAAGCAATTTATAACATTTTCTCTCTTAAGCATTCTTACTCAGTTGTTCAGTTCATACTTTTCAATAACATACTCAGTTGGTTCGAGGGAGACCTAGCTCGAGGGCCAAAGATGCGCATTATATTGATTTGCTTTATTTTATAGTTAATATTGTAATAACAATTTTCATATTTCTCAATTTGTGCCAAGTGAAATCATATATCTTTAAAACCACTTATAAATTTAATTGTTATCCAGTTTTAAAGGTAAACTGTTTTGCACCCACCGTAGGGTTAAGGATAATAGTGATTTCCTGGTACTAATTTTTGTAACACACACTGCTTTACACTTGTTCTTGTAAGTATTTTTTTATTACAGATTAGCATGTCAATCTCTCAAGCAGCACCCCCACACATCAACAATTGCCTCAGTTTTTATGGGGAAAATGGCAACATAGCGGCCCTAGGGAACGAACTGCCCCTAGTTGACCTCGAGTGAGTACCAATTGTAGACCCCATCGACGTCAGTTCCCATGTTGCCATTAATGCAAATCTGGCCATCAACCCCTAAAATAACGCCAGCGGAGACGTTCGATCAACAAGTCAGAACGCACATGGCGACGAAGAAGGCAGTATCATCCTTCGAATAATTTTCAAAATGTTGCAGGCTCAACAAGTTGCAATAACACAACTCCAAAATCAGAACCATGCACCGAGTAGGGTCGAGCCCGAGCCATCTCAAAAAGTTGTTCACAGGACCGAACCAGTGTCGGCAAGGTCAAACGTGAATGAATCAGGGACCGATCTCGCTATCATGAAAATGCTCGAGGAGCTGACAAAGAGAATTGAATCGGGGGAGAAGAAGATTGAAGCGAATGACAAGAAAGTAGAAACATATAATTATAGAGTTGCTCAAATTTCGGGGGAACCTCTTATTTTGAAGGATTTGAATTCAAAGAAGTTTGTGCAAAAACCCTCCCTCCTGAGCGCAGCTCTTAAACCCATTCCAAGTTTCAGCAAGTAAAAGAAGCAAGGTGAAGAAGGGTACGAGGTACTCAGTTAATAAATATTATCATTATTTACCATTCAAAAAGGGAGATATGAGCATTTTGAGTTGCCTTCAATAGTGACAGATGTACGTACAATCGACCACACCAATCTCAGTTATGCCCTACGAAAGAAAACATATATAGTTTAAGAGAAGGACGGGTTATCAGGATCCGACTGGGATTAGAGTAACCCAAAATATTGGATAGATTGGTAAAGTTAGTTGACATTTCTTAAGGATATTACGAATGTGCTAATAGATCTTCTTGTGAGACATCCAGATGGTGCATACTAAAATAGTACATCTAGATATGAGTACTACAAGGATAGGAACTAGAAACCTTAAAGTGATAAATAGAAATATTAGCACGAAAGTACGAAGAGGGATAATGAAGCATTATGAGTGGGATGTGATACATGGATGGCAACAGTAAAGTGTTACAGAATCTATAGTCAGATGAAGAAAGAGACGGTAGGTGATGGTACTTAAGAGAACAAGAGAATATAGGCCATAAAGTCATATCCTCACTTCGAAAAATAAGTTCGTGACTCTAACACAACTACCGGAAGGAAAAGTTAGACCCCAGAATAATAGAAACCAGTTTGGATTGGTGAACACACTAAAATAAACATGAATTAGGGACTGAGAGATTTGGTAATGGTTGGCATCACGAGAATTTCAAATTGCATTACGGCAATAATAGAATGGACAACAGAAGAAGATTCATGAGAAATTCAGAGAATGGTTATTCAGGAAGACATTTCCCTAAAGCAAGCAATATGAGCAAAGTTAAGTTTAAGGGACTATATGTGCCAGTTACACTAAGTGTCACCCTCGTGAGTAAGGTAATTTGTTATCCTTGGTACAGAAGGATTACCACAAGGTTAGTAAGGGTCATCAGTGATGTGAAAAGACACCAAAGATGAAGAGGTAAAATATTTATATGTAGATCATCGTAGCACTAAAGGTTACTCCCCTAAAGGGGGGGGGGGGAATATGGAGTGGTGTGCCATGAAGTCAGAATTAATTAGTGATAGTAATCATGGGATGGTAAAGGAAGAATGCGGTAAAAACGAAAAAAAGAATGAGATTACACTTATTCAGCTCCTACGTATATGCTACAATTCCAGAACATGAAGCAAACACGACGCCAAGGAGGGGAAGTAAGGGTTCATGCCCGGGATGTTATTGATAGATAAGGAGAAAGTACGTGAGGTAAGTTAAGACAAGGAAATAACCCAAGAAAGATTACGCGGAATATGGATATGAGAATGGGCCGACGAATAGTTAGTAGTTGATTCCGGAAAAAGAAACCTAGTCATGACTAGACAAGAAGTTACAGACAAACCAGCAAATCATGCAAGATAAACATAGTAAACCCCCAACATGGAGGATTCAGCCTCGCAGTAATATCATTATAATACTTGAGATATATTCAAATAGGATTCGAGGTAGTTAAAGGTACCATATGAGTGCTACGGGGATAAAAGAAAGTGCCACTGGGAAGACAGTCAAAATATCAATTTAGAGGCAACCACACAAGCACAAGGATACGGAGGTAAGCAACTACAGATGATTATAGGTAAGGAAGGACACCAAAAGGTCCGTAATAAGCTCACAATTTTACGAGAGTCAAGGGATCTCCCTAAGTACTACAACAAAAGACTAGTTGAGGAAATGAGTAGGAAGGTTTCAACCTAAGATCAGTGACCTAAAGAGTAAGTGATCTTATAACAACAGTCTCACAACAATGTTGTATGCACTCCATAAGGAAGTGGCACATACCGCGGCTAATGGGCGGGAAGTAATCAGAGGTGATATTCAAGGTGATATGAGTTTTATGGGATTCCAATATGTGTGGGCACTAATATAAGTTAAGTATGCACCCAACAAGTGGCAAAACGACTAAGAAAAGTAATTGTTTACGTTTAAAGAAAGCTAAAAAGGAACAAAGGAAATTATTCGATCAATAATCCAGAGTAGTTACATTATGAATGCGCTTAAAAGTTCAGAGTATTATCCAGGCAGCATATATGTTGACAATCATACGGTCGTAGGAGATTCTGGTATAAGTTAAAAGAAAGAATTGAGTCCAGGTCATAGACAAGGGATTGAATTGTTAGGTGATGGTATCACGGATATTACATAGTGTCTATGAAAGACTAAAGTAATAACTAATACCATGAGCCGCAGATGTCACACCCCAACCCTGGGGGACGCGACCGGTGGTTAACCAAGTGAACCCAGTCAAGCAAGACTGTTTAGCCTTTCCTACCCGACTCTTTTACTCCCCAAGATTTATAGCATAACATTGATTACTGGTTAGCTGGAATTAACTCAAAAGTGTACATTCATGATATTGATCCATTCTTTCTTATATACCGATATCAACATTTAGGTCTCCCAAAACATACATACTAATTACAATCTTTAAGAGATGGGATTACAGTTACGAGTTAACCCAACAACTACCCAAAATATACATGACCCACATGAGTGTCTACAGAGCCTCTAAGATAAAGGAGATGAACATGACCCCGCCGGTGACAAGGCCCCGGCAATACCTCAAAATAGAACAACATATCCAAAAAGAAATCAACACATTTCTATGTACGGCCTCGGGAGGGAATGGGGCTCACTAGAACCGCAGTAAGGAGGAGGAGAAGGCACCACTACCAACGATCACCGCTACCATCTACAGAGACACCTACATCCATAAGCAGATGTAGCGCCCCCGTCAAAAGGGACATTAGTACCATTGAATAGTACTAGTATGTATGAACAAACTCTACTCTAGATAGAATAAACAACAATCATGTAGTAATGCAATTAGAGACATCAAATAACAATTCACAGAAATAAGGGAAACACAACAAGAGTCACCATGATTTCTTATTCCGTTATTTCCATCTTTTGGATAGTAGTTCTTTTAAGCTAAGTGCCACAGTTTTAATATACCACCATGTCGTTTTCACACGAAGTCCGGTCTCTTCCCGACCGGCTAAGCCATCATGAGTGAGACATTACAGCATCATAGTTTCATAATTACCACCGTGTCGTTATCACACGGCGTCCGGTCTCTGCCTGACCTACTAAGCCATCTCACTTGAAAAAATGAGACATTACCAATATCATAGTTTCATAATTACCACCGTGTCGTTATCACACGGAGTCCGGTCTCTGCCCGACTAGCTAAGCCATCTCACTTGAAACAGCGAGACATGACTAATATCATACTTCCGATGCGATTAACACCATGTGTACAACATGGAGTCCGATCTCGACCCGATCGGCTAATCCATCTCACTCTAGGACATAAGCACATCAATTTAATTATCCGGTTCACATCTCTTTCCATCACTTATTATATGGTTCTTGGCACTTGGGCATATTTAACCATTCATGTTGCATTCCTCTCTTTAACCGTTTCATATACTCGTCGTTCATATCAACTAGAACCAACACATATAAGGATTCGTACACATAATAAAAGAAAGAGCATGATAACCACAATTCATACTTTCAAATAGCATAGTGACATGGTAGTAACATATAGCAATATGGAAGCAAGAGTTTCCCAACTTAACACATAGAACCCAACAACCTTTTTAGAGAATCAAGAAAGGGACTCATACCCGGAATTTGAACACCAACGAGTTTATTCTATGAAGATTAGAGTTAGCCATACATACCTTAATTGGGTTTTCCTTAATTTCTACCACAATTGCCGAAATCTTTAGCACCTTCAATCTATTTCAGAATGTAGCACAATTGAACCCAAAATTAGGAATAATGATTATAGCCCTAGCTCACTTGAGCATTTCATCAAACATTATGTGTTAGTTAAGGTTGCGTGGTCCCTTTTTAGTGAAAGATTACTCCAACCCATTCCTCATTCTATTCTACCTTTTTTTTAACATTTCCCCATATAATTTAGGATTACATGATCACATGCATGCAAGGACAATAACCCTTATACCCATGGACCCCCTTATTAATTAGTTATTTTCAGTATGAGTTTCAAAATTTAGGGCTAAGGCATAGATTCTTACCTTGAGGATGAAGGCCTAGTTCGCTTTCCTTGATAATCTTCAAAATTTCAAGCAAGGATTGAAGAGAGATGGATGAAGGTCACTCTTTCACTCTAAGGCCCCTTTCTCTCACTCTAGATATCAGGGGGAAAATGTTGAAAAATGTCCCAAGATAGGTGTTTTAACGGAATGGGGGTTGGGTTTTTATTTAAGAAAATGGGTGCCCCGACACAAGTTTGCGGTCCAAAATGCGATCGCATTTTGGTTATGCGGTCCGCAAACCTGACGCATAACTAGCCTCAACAGGGCAACCCAACTGTCTAGTTATGCGGTCACTATGCGGTCCACATAACTGTTATGCGATCGCATAATGCACCGCATAACTTCCCTCAAATTGGGTAGTCTCCTGCCCTACTCTGCGGCCATTATGCGGTCTGCAAAGCAGGTTTGCGATCGCATAGTGGACCGCAGATCTGCATCCCTTTACAAATTTTTTCCTCTAAGTCCGCAAGGTACTTTTCAATCCTAAAGGTCCGAACCGCGACGAGCTTGCGAGCCGCGAAGAATTTCTACAGCTATAACAATACAGGGATCTAACCGGGCATCATTTCGGTTAAGGATTTTATGTGTCTTTACAGGAGACCGGAAGATAGCTTAAGCCTATATAAAGGCTGATCAGAAGAAGAGGAAACTAAAAGAGTTACATCAACAAAGTAAATCAGGAGTCTGATTATTGGACCAAAAAAAAATTGTAGACATCATGATTGAGAACATTGCAGAATCACTTTTAACATCAGAGGTACAAGAGAGATAGCACAACAACCATATTCTATAACGGCCCTACGTTAGAGCCAGTTAGTAAAGTACCGGCCTCATAAGAAGTCAGTATGAAGCTCCCACCGGATTGTGTATGCACCAAAGGGGCAAGTGTTATAATAGAGCATCAAGTTGTGGATGTGAATTATAGCTATGTGGAAGGGAGGTCATGAAAGAGATAGAAGATATGATGCAAGATTTTAAGGTAAGTAAGGTAAAGGTGAACAACGTATGAGAACCCAAATGAAAAAGGTTGTGAACAGTTCATACTTTGAATAGAAGGCTAGAAGCGCGGGGATTTAGTGTCCAGGAATGTTAGTGGCATCGTTAGTAGCATGCCTTCAGGCCTATGGTTTCTAGGTATCGAAAATATTGACTAAGAGAATAAAGAAGAGTTATCTAGAGACGATGCGATGTCTCACTTGACGTTCCCAAAATGACATAAGAAAATCTACGATGCAAGGAATTTGAAAGGTTGGAAGTAATATAAATAGAGATGTGTAGGTCGCAAGCTATAAGAAAATGGATAAGTCCTCACGATTAAGCCCGTGAAAACAAGCAGAGCATATGATTTCTCTAAGTTATACAAAGCTCACTATACCCTGAATGAACTCAAAGGAGTCTAATACTAATAACATTTAGAAGATATGGAATGTTGCCCTGTTAATAAAACGAGGGTGTAATTATTATAGACAAAGGATGACATTTCTGTCTTCGCTTGAGTAATGATCTGACAAAGAAAATAAAGGGGTCTTATGAATTGGACAGGATTAAAATACCCACGCAAGGTTAATCGAATGGGGATGCTATGAGATACGGTTATGAAAGCATGGTATCGCCCAAGATGGATCAGTCTAATCATTTTAGATGTTCCCCGATGAAACGTGAGCCTTAGCGGATGTGTTACATAAGAGATCAAGTTATCAGTGGTAGATGGTGAATCAACAATAAATGGATGAAAGTTCAACAGTATGAGATGAAATTAGACCATTAGTCTTAAGGATAAGCGACAACAATAACCTGGAGATTGTTGCATACCTCAGTAATGATAAATCAAAGTAAGAGTTATTGTATAGTATGACCTACGTAGATGCAGTAAAGTTATACGAATGGATAACCAGGTCTATAAAATAAGATATAGAAATATTCGTAAGTTCTACAAAATACCAAGCGAAGAACTTCAAGATTGGCTAAAAGCTAGAGGAAAAAGGAGAGGAGAGTCGCATAGGCACACTTACAAGGTCAGTATCGTAGAATCTGCATGATGGAAGGTAGCAACAATTACAAGATTGGAAGGAATTTGATAACAAGTCATGGCGTGGGAAAGAGGCCTAAATGGGGGATTGAACTGGCCTTTGGAATTATTCACAGAACAACTGCCTAGATGGCAAAGAGAGTATTAAGATATTCACAAGAGCTATAAGTTATGAAAATGGTAAGAGCGTCAGGACGAATGTTCCAAAGGGGGGAATGATGTTACGCCCCACAATATTACGTCGATGTTACGCCTTGCAGTACTATATTACGATGATGTTACGCCTTGCAGTACTACGTTACGATTATGTTATGTTTCGCATTATTAAATTACGACAATGTTGCACCCTGTAGTATTGTACGTTGGATTTGTCGTAAGGTAATTGACATCAGCCCAACAAAAAGCTTATTTGGAGATTATAAGGATTATGCTATTGCAAACAAGTGATAAGTAAATTCGTGAAGGATAAAGGGTAAACGAATGAAAGAAAACGAGTTTCGTTGAAAGTGGCCAATTTGGGATAAAATACGGGTCGAGCGATAATACCCGATAATTATGAACTAGTACCATGCAAGGTACCATATGGCCGTGATAAAGTTATGTATAAAGTATATTAAAAAAATAGTAGTATTTTTAGGTAAATCAAAATAATTCTTAATTATATGGATAATTGGTTAATTACCGGTAACGAAACATTACCAAGTTAAATAATAAGTGGATAGAAATTACTAAAATACACGTGGCAAGAAGCCACCATTCAAGAAATGACTAAGTAGTCACTTATTCCTAGGTGGCTACCTAAGCATAAGTGGGAATTAATGATTTATCAAAATAAGACTTATACAAGTCTTGTTACATTTTCCATATTGAACAACGTGAGAACCAAAAAACCTTATACATTCAAAAAGCAAACCATCTTTCTTGGTTTGATGTCCAGAAAGCTTCAAAGAAGCAAATTTCATTCAAATAATTTCAAAGAATCAGAAGCATCTTGGTTTGATGTCCAGAAAGCTTCAAAGAAGCAAATTTCATTCAAATAATTTCAAAAAATCAGAAGCATCTTGGTTTGATGTCCAAAAAGATTCAAAGAAGCAAATTTCATTCAAATAATTTCAAAGAATCAGAAGCATCTTGGTTTGATGTCCAGAAAGCTTCAAAGGAGCAAATTTCGTTCATATAATTTCAAAGAAGCAGAAGCAGATTTTGTTCAAAGAATTCAAAAAGCAGAAGCTTAATTCAATTTTTTTTTAGTTCTAAGTTCAATCAACGAAGGTTTTCCAAAGGAATATTATACGGAGTTTTCCCTACTCCAGGTATGCTAAGGCTAAGCTCTTCCATCATTTTGGCATATTCTCATAATTACACGAGTTTGATAACGAGGCATAAAGAAAAATTCATATCCCGGAATTTATGTATATTTTGTTAGTCTCGCAAGTTACGTATATTTTCCTAGTTTTGTAAGTTACAATATTCTCTTTATCGGGACATCATATTCATTTGAGTATTTCCTTCTTCCAGTCAAGAGAGCACAGAGAATTTATATATACAATATTAAAAGTATTTTCATTACCATCGAGCTATAATCGATGGGTAGGTCTCTATTGGGCAACCTCTGATCAGATGGTAAGTTATATATCGAGCCTACTGTGGCCGAACGCCTATGAGCGAGCCCAGTTGGACGAGATATAGAGCCTAGTATGGCCGAGTGCCTATGAGCGAGCCTACTACGGCAGAGCAGCTATATATGTATATACCGAGCCTTATAGGGCCGGACAACTATTTAACTTATTATATTGAGAGAATTGAGTCAGTATCAGCAGGTAAGCATATGTTCAGATTATCAGTTCAGTTTCAGCTTTCTGTATACTACCTTACATACTCGGTACATTATTTTGTACTGACGTCCCTTTTGCTTGGGGACACTGCGTTTCATGCCCGCATGTCTTGATAGACAGGCCGAGAGCCCTCCAAGTAGGCTATCAGCTCAGCGAAAGATGTTGGTGCGCTCCATTTACTCCGGAGTTGCTTATTTGGTCAGTATAATTAGGACATGTATTGATTGGTATGTCGGGGTTCAATCCCGACCTGTATGATACTTATGTACTCTTAGAGGCTTGTAGACAGATGTCATATATACGAATATTTGTATGGCCTCGTTGGCCTATGTTTAGAGTTTATAAATGATTATGTTGGCCTATTAGGCCCGTATGTCACGAGTATATGATGATGTAATAAGAAAGATATGTTACGTTGGTACTCGGTTGAGTAAGGTACCCGGTGCCCGTCGCGGCCCATCAGTTTGGGTCGTGACAAGAATTAAAAAGGTTATTGACCAGGAACCAAGGTCAAACAGAGATCAATATCAGCCATACAATGGAGATAAGAGAAACAACGGGCCTGGAAGCAACCTTGTTCGAAATGATAAAAGAAATGATCGGGGACATAGCTCTCGAGGGCTCATGAGTAAGAGTGGTTTCAATAGGAATGTCGAGCCCAAAGAAGCACCACGGCTATCAGAATATAACTTCAACGTTGATGCATCAACTATTGTATCATCCATCGGGCGCATCAAGGATACTAGGCGGCCTCGACCTCTGCAGACTCATCTGGCAAAGATAAATCCTAATTAGATGTGCAAGTATCATGGCACCCATGGTCATAGAATAGAAGATTATAGACAACTGAGGGAGGAGGAAGCCCGATTGTTCAACGAAGGGAATCTTCGAGAATTCTTAAGCGATCGGGCTAAGAAGCACTTCAAGAACAGAGATTTAAACACACAGAATGAGCAAGAGGAGCCGCAGCATGAATCCACATGATAGTTGGGGAGGTCGATATTCCTTAGAGGCCCGTGTTTAAACGCACCAAGGTGTCGATCACGAGGGAAAAACGGACTCGAGACTATGTACCCGAAGGGACCTTGTCTTTCAACGATGAGGATACAGAGGGGATCTTACAACCTCATAACGACGCACTGTTAATATCTGTTTTTATGATAAAACTCAATTAAATGTGTTTTGATTGATCCAGGTAGGTCTGCTAACATTGTTCGATCGAGGGTCGTAGAACAGCTCAGCCTACAGGATCAAGTTGTGCCTGCAGCTCGAGTACTTAATGGCTTCAACATGGCATGCGAAACCACCAAAGGTGAAACTACTTTGCAGTGAACGTGGCCGGGACCATCCAAGAAACAAAGTTCCGTGTGATTGATGGTGACATGAGGTACAACGCCCTGTTCGGAAGGCCATGAATCCATAACATGAGGACAGTACCCTCGACCCTTCACCAGGTTCTGAAGTTCCCAACACCGGAGGGAGTCAAAACGGTATACGGGGAACAACCCACCGCCAAGGAGATGTTTGCAGTAGTAATACCGATATCGGCACTCTCATCAGCAAATTGATCGGATTCAAAGGGAAAACAGGAGGTCAAATAGCAACCACAGACACTAGCCTCGACCCCATCGAAGAAGCAAGGGACCGAAGAGGATGACGACTATTCGATCCCTCGATCCTTCAAAATTCCCGACGACTCCGACGCAACCAAGTCAACGACCGAGGAGTTGGAACAAGTCATACTGATCGAGCATCTGCTCGAACGAAAGGTATACCTAGGCACAGGGTTAACCCCCCGAGCTCAGGGAAAAACTTATTCAATTCCTTTTAGCTAACATGGATTGCTTTGCTTGGTCCCATATCGATATGACAGGGATACCACCAGAAATCACTACCCATAAATTAAGCCTGGACCTGAGGTTTTATCCGGTGAAGGAAAAAACAAGGCCCCAGTCCGAGGTTAAGCATGCATTCATCAAAGAGGAGGTAACCAAACTTCTCCAAATAGGATCCATTCGGGAAGTAAAATATCCCTAATGGTTAGAGAACGTAGTGGTAGTCCCCAAGAAGGGCAATAAAATTATAATGTGCGTAGATTATAAGGAATTTAATAAGCATGCCCTAAGGATTCTTTTCCTTTTCCTTTTCCTAATATCGATCGATGATCGGTGCCACGGCCGGCCACGAGATTCTCAGTTTCTCGACGCCTACTCCAGGTACAACCAAATACAGATGAACCTGTAGGATCAGGAAAAGACCTCCTTTATCGCTAAGTATGATACCTACTATTATAATGTAATGTCGTTCAGTCTAAAAAAATGATGGTGCAACTTATCAACGCCAAGTAAAGAGAATGTTCAAAGAACAAATAGAAAAATCAATGGAAGTTTATATTGATGACATGTTAGTTAAGTCCCTGCGAGCAGAGGACCATTTAAAGCATTTGCAGTACTCTTTCGATATACTGAGGAAGTACAATATGAAGCTCAACACGAAAAAGTGTGCGTTCGGGGTTGGCTCACGAAAGTTTCTTGGCTTCATGATGTCCAAACGGGGGATCGAGATCAACCCCGATAAAATCAAAGCTATCGAGGATATCACGGTAGTAGATAATTTAAAAGTCGTGCAGAGGCTAACTGGGCACATAGCCTCCCTAGAGAGATTCATTTCGAGTTCCTCAGATGGGAGCCACCTATTCTTCTCGCTTCTTAAGAAGAAGAGTAATTTTACATGGACTTCGGAATGCCAACAAGCCTTGGAGGAACTAAAATGGTATTTATCGAGCCCGCCGCTGCTTCACACCCTGAAAGCGGACAAACAACTTTACTTGTACTTAGCAGTCTCAGAGATAGCGGTAAATGGGGTTCTAGTCCGAGAATAAAAAGGTACGCAATTACATGTCTATTATGTCAGTCGGACCTTAGGTGAGGCCGAAACCACATATCCACACTTAGTAAAATTAGTGCTTTCTTTAATAAGCGCCTCTAGGAAACTAAAACCATATTTTCAATGTCATCCAATATGTGTTGTAACAACTAATCGATTTCGAAATATTTTGCACAAACCCGAGCTTTCAGGTCGATTGTCCGAATGAGTCATAGAAATCAACGGGTACAATATTGAATATCAACCTTGAACTGCCATCAAGTCTCAAATCTTGGAAGACTTCGTGGCTGACTTCACACCGTCCCTCGTACCCGAGGTTGAAATAGAACTTTTAATAAAATTGGTTACACATCCTCGGGAGTCTGGACACTCTTTACGAACGGTGCTTAGAACGCGAGGGGGTCCGAAGTAGGAATCATACTAAAACAACCCATGGTTAATGTAGTTAGACAATCTAGCAGGACTACGAAATTGACTAACAATGAGGCCGAGTATGAGGCCATGATTGCAGGTCTCGAGTTAGCTAAAAGCTTGGGAGCGGAGGTCGTCGAGGCCAAGTGTGATTCCTCCTCGTGGTAAACCAAGTTAACAGAACCTTTGAAGTCCGAGAAGACAGAATGGAGAGATTCTTGGATAAACTGCAAGTGACTCTACATCGATTTAAGGAATGGACCTTGCAACACGTACCTCGAGAACAAAACAACGAGGCCGATGCCTTCGCAAACATAGGGTCATCGGTCGAACGACGAACTCAACTCGAGGACTGTCTTACAACTAATGTGATCGGTGTCGAATAAGGTCACACCAAGGTAAACTCCACAAATTTGACCTGGGATCTGAGAAACAAGTACATAAAGTATCTAAAGAACGGGAAAACTTCCATCAGATCCAAAAGAATCGAGAGCTTTATGCACAAAGGTAACACGATTCACCATGTCCAAAGACGGAACGTTGTTTAGAAAGATGTTCGATGGACCATAGGAAATATGTCTAGGACCAAGAGATACCGAATACGCCCTACGAGAAGTTCACAAGGGCACTTGCAGAAATCATTCCGGTGCCGAATCATTGGTCCAAAAAGTAATCAGATACGGGCACTATTGGATCGGTATGGAGAAAAATGCAAAGGAGTTCCTTCAAAAATGCAACAAAATGCCAAAGGCACGAGCCGATTATTCATCAACCCGATCCACTCGATCTTATCTCCATGTCGTTCATTAAATAGGGGATGGAAATCGTCAGCCCTCTTCCGTCGGCCCAGGTAAGGCTCCGTTTATTTTGCTTATGTCTGATTATTTCTCTAAGTGGGTTGAAGCACATGCTTTCCAAAAAGTCAGAGAAAAGGAGTTCATAGACTTTATCTAGGACCACATCATATGTCGATTCGGGATGCCATCCGAGATTGTATGTGATAATGGAATGTAGTTCATCGCCAGCAAAGTGACTAAATTTCTCGAGGATCACAAGATCAAAAGGATCCTATCATCACCTTATCACCCCAATGGAACGGATAAGCTGAATCGACTAACAAAACCATCATCCAAAATCTTAAGAAGAGATTGAGTGATGCCAAAGGGAATGGAGTGAAATACTACCCGAGGTTCTATGGGCATAACGCACAACATCGAAATCCAGTACCGGAGCAACACCGTTCTCGTCATTTTATGGCGTCGAAGCTCTAATTGCGATTGAGGTCGGAGAACCTAGCATCAGGTTCCGATATACAATAGATTAGTCAAATAACGAGGCCATTAATATAAGTATAGAATTATTGGATGAAAAGCGCGAAGCCGCCCTCACCCGATTGGCTGCTCAAATATAGCGGATCGAAAGGTACTACAATCGAAGAGCCAATCTTCGACATTTTAACATCGGGGAATTGGTACTAAGAAAAGTTACCCTAAAAACCCAAAGTCTGAATGAAGGAAACCTGCAAGCTCGGCATGATGAACGGTGAACAACTACCGAGCAATTGGAATGTATCACACCTAAAACGATACTACTATTAAGGTACGACCCCTTCCATTTTCAGTTCTATTTTGAAATATCTTTTGCAAGTGTTCGACCAGAAACATTGATGGATCCTTCGACACGAAGTCTTTAGGTATGAATGCATGTGTTGCGCTCTTTTTCCTTTAGATATGTTCTGTCCCAATTGGGTTTTCTGGCGAAGTTTTTAATGAGGCAACCATTGATCGTGCTAACTTAGAATAATTCAATGGTATACGAAGCCTATTTGCAATCAACCTCGAATACTGGGGGGGAATTGCCCTCGAATGTCAACTTTTTTGTTAGGAAATTACTTCATAATAGCGGGGTCTCGATAAGTGAAATTTGTAAGGGCCAAATGGTCAAACGAATCGTGCCCGCATAGGTTGCTTGAGCCCCAGAACAGAACATGTACGCATGTGTAATCATTTATAAAGAGAAATATTTTTCCTTTCCGATATCTCATGCCTTAGAAAAGTTTTTCTACTTTACAATTTCATACTCTCGATCTATTATGCAAACGAGTTTAAGGGCCAATCATTACTAGAGTTCGGATAATCACCCCATGCTCGGGGACTGTCGTCTGAAAAGAAAATTCAAACAAGATCGAATTATTGAAACTTCGAGGTCATAAAACCTTTTAGGACACCCTCGATTTTTAAAAGCCATGACCACCCCACTCGGGGACTGATACTTCGGGCAATCAAAGTAAAACGGGAAAATAAGCCCAACAAACAGATCCCATACTAAGAGTCTACAACTGAATTAACACGGTTTGGAGACGTTCTAATTCCGTAACAAAATAGTCGTTCGAATTCTTTTGTAACCGGTTGAAAAGGCTACCACCGACAAATTCGTAAAAGGCTTTGATAATACCAAGCCTCGAAAACTCTAATGAATACAAGATTATTTGAAATCTCGAATGATCCCTTATTATTTCATGCTAAGGCATTACGAGTTTTGTAAACATAAGTGATAAGAAAAATTTCAAGCTGAAAAGGGGAGAATGCCTTGTATAAACATCTTTTTACAAAGGCCAGATCAGCCTAATACAAAAAATACAAAGTCTATGGACTGTTTTTATTTTGAGCTCGAGAGACCATTCTCACTTAACTAAAAAACCTAAAGGTTACTCTATTTCGAGTTCGAGCAGACCCTCGCTTGATCATAAAGCCTAAGGGCTATACTAATTCGGTTTCAAGAAAATTGTCTCAACCTCACATCGTACAATGTAACTTCATAATTTTATAAGGCAAAAGGAAGAAATGTTTATATATATATATATATATATATATATATATATATATATATATATATATATATATATATATATATATATATATATGTCAAAGTTATTTGCAAGGGCAGCATGGCCCGATAAATATTCTTGACAGTCCAAAAACGGCCCCAGAAAATACCACAAAAGAGAAGGACAAAAAGTACTAAATCCCATAAAGCTTGGCCTTCACCGGAAGCGGCTTCCCCGTCTTCGAGATATTCTTCTTCAAACTCATTAGAGTCGTCTTCCGGGAAGTCCAGCTTCCGAGCTCGGTGTTCGTCTTCTCGAGCATTGTCAATCTCGGTCGCAATATTGAAATCTTGGGCTTGAGAATCTTCGAGGGCTTGCCTCCGAGCTTGCCACTTCGCGTGATCGATCATGCTTATGTATTTGGTCTGGATGGCCTCAGCATCGATGTTGAACTGGACCAACTTTTCATCGGCCTGGATGCCGACCTTGACCACTTCAGATTTAGCCTCATCAAGTTTGTTGGCGGCCTAATCCAGCTGAGACTGGAGCTCTTTGATCTTCTCGGCTTGCACTGAGTTCTTCTGTTTCTCAGCTCGAAGCTGAGTGTCAGCCGATTCCAACTAAGCCTGGACAATTTCTTTCATCGCGGTCAAGATATCCATGCTTCCTTTAAAATCATCGGCCTCGGCCTGAACGTCATCCACTTGCTTGCTGAGCTACTCGATCTGCTCGAGCCTCTATTGGATTTGCAAAATTGGGTCATTAGTTGTTATCTCTAACTCAGCATCACTATCATGGAACATTTGGAATACCTTTTCGGCCATGTCGGTATTATGAATTTCTCTAAATGGGTTGAAGCACAGGCTTTCGAGAAAGTCAGAGAAAAATAGGTTATAGACTTCATCTGGGATCACATTGTGTGTCGATTTGGGATACCCGCAAAAATAGTGTGCGATAATGGTAAACAATTTATTGGCAGCAAAGTGCTGAAATTCCTCGAAGACCTTAAAATAAAAAGGATATTATCAACACCATATCACCCTAGTGGGAACGGACTTTCCGAATCGACAAACAAGACTATCATTCAAAACCTAAATAAAAGGTTGAACAACGCTAAGGGAAAATGGAGATAAATTCTACCCGAAGTCCTTTGGGCGTATCGAACGACATCGAAGTCCAGTACGAGGGAAACTCCATTTTCTTTAGTATATGGCTCCGAAGCCTTGATTTCAGTCGAAGTCAGGGAACCCAGCGCCAGGTTTTGACATACAACGGAAGAATCAAATCACGAGGCTATGAATACTAGCCTCGAATTATTAGATGAAAAACGAAAAGCTTCACTCGTTCGAATAGCTGCACAAAAGGAACGAATCGAAAGGTACTACAATAGGGGAACCAACCTTCGCCACTTCAGAGTCGGGGAATTAGTCCTAAGGAAAGTCACCTTCAACACTCAAGATCCTAAGAAGGGAAGCTCGGCCCGAATTGTAAAGGACCCTACCAAGTCCTCGACATAGCCGTGAAAGGATCTTACAAACTCGGAATGATGGACGACGAACCACTGCCAAACAATTGGAACATATCACTTCTCAAACGATATAATTGCTAAGGTATAACTTTCTCCCTTCTTTCATCTCTATATATTTCAGTGCTAACTTATTGCAGGAGTTAGACCAAAGACATCGAGACCTCTGGTTTTAAAGTACGCGTTGCACTCTTTTTTCCTAAGATCGATTTTTATCCCAAATGGGTTTTTTCATCAAGGTTTTTTATGAGGCAACAATTATGTGCTACCTGAGGACAATTCAACAGTATCCAAGGCTTCTTTGCAATCAACCTCGAATACTGGGGGCATCACTCTCGGATGTTATATTTCGAGAAAAGTACTTCGTGTCAAAAGGCCTCGATAGGGAAACTTTGTAATGGGCCAAACAGTCGAATTAACAGTTAGTCGAGCCCCGATGGCAAAACATGTACACATGTATAAATTATTCAAAGAAACATTCTTTCTTTATCAAACATCTTGTGCCTCGAAGAAAATTCTCTACTATACAAACCTCATACTTATGATTTTGTGAGAAATGGCTCAAAAGCCAAATGCAAATATACCTCGAACTCTCGGGGACGACCATCAACAGTAGGAATATTCGAGTTATCTAAACTCAAATTCATAAGACTTCAAAGAGGCACCCCCCGATCGATAGGCGAAGGCCACCATTCCCTGGGATTCGAAATGTTATTGGGAAATAAGCCTTCAAATTCTTTGAAAAAAAAGGCCTTCAAATTCTTTGGAAAAACCGATTAAAAAGGCTACCCTCAGCAAACAATCCAAAGGGCGTCGGTAAAATCAGCCCTCGAAAAACCTTAAGAGGTATCGAATTATCTTAACACAAATGTGATAAGGCACAAAAAGCAAAGGGGTTTCAATCGACATCGAAACCTTAAAAAACTTAATGGTTAAAAAATAATAGCCATCTTTTAGAGGCCACATCGGACCAATCTAAAGAGCCTAAGGGCCAATACAATTAGAGTTTGAGATCTTGTTCTCACTCAATTTGGACCTAAGGGTTCCGATATTCCGAGCTCATATAAAGCCGACTTGAATATAGCTAGAGGATTCATCATTATTTGATATAAAACCTTAAGGGGTATGTTACTATAAGTTTGAAACATACTCATTATTTGATATAAAACCTCAAGGGGTATATTATTGTAAGTTCCAAACTTACCCATTATTTGATATAAAACCTCAAGGGGTATGTTACTGTAAGTTCGAAACTTACCCATTATTTGATAAAAAACTTAAGGGTTTGTTCTATTTTGAGTTCAAAACTTACTCGAACTTAGTTATAATAACAAAGCAGTTATGGCTTCGATCAAGCCATCTGAAATAAAAATCTCGAACATATTATTAATCTCGGGGACTCGCCCTCGCTTAACTAAAGAACATAAAGGTTTGTTCTACTCTAAGTTCGAGCTAATGCTCAATCGCTTATTGAAGTTACAACAACAAAAAATTTCACAAGACAAAGGCACAAATCATGTTTGAACATAAAAACTAAGAAGGCATTCAAAAAGGAGTTTTCTTTTGTATATTGATGAAGAAGAATATGTAGAAGAGACCGACCAAGGTTTTACAAAAACAAAAAAGAAACTAAGTCCTAACTACGGCCGGGGTCAACCTCTTCTTCGGGAGTAGCTTTTCCAGGAGAAACTTCTCCTTCACGACCCTCGTCAGATCCGCTTCGACTGCCTTCTTCATCATCGGAGGAGGCAAGCAGCCTGACATCGGCTTCGAGCACCTTGGCTTGAGCTATCTCCTCATAGAGGTCAAAACCTCGAGCATGGATTTCCTCGAGGGTCTCCTTCCGAGATTGAAACGTTACCAAGTCATTGCTCCATCGTTCTCATTAAGAAGCCTCCCTTAGCTACGTTTGAGTAGCCTCAACATCGGCTCGGTACATAGCAATGGAGTTATCCTCCATGACCTTTGTCTTCTCGATCTCCGCCTTGGCCTCCGAAAGACCGGCTTCAAGCTCCTCAATCCTTTTGGTTTGGGCCGAGGTTTTTTCTTTGATTCCCCAAAATTAAACCTCAATTGATGAAAGTTTGGCCGAGGTGGCCTCTTTTTCCGCAACTAGGCGATCCATATTCTCCTTCCACCGGTCACAACCGGCCTTTAATTGCTCGACTTCTCTCCGAAGCAGCTCGATCCTTTCAAACTTTTGTTGCAGCTGATATAGTGAAGTATTAGCCTCCACAGTTGGGGCGAGTCAGTACTTCTTCAAAAGGATGGTTACCTGCTTATCTAGCTCAGTCTCCTCTTTACAAGCCTTGGCTAAATTCGCTTGAAGGTCCCTTAGAGCCTCATCCTTTTAGCCGCAAAGGAGCTTCAGGGTGTTCCTCTCCTCCGAGACTTTCTGGAGCTCAGATTCACACTAGCTAAGTTTAGCTCGAGGCTTGGCGAATGCCTACACAAAAAGCTAAGATGCAAGTCAGACTAAAAAAAATAATGAGAAAGGGGATTGCAACATCTAATGATTACCCGGGATAGAAGACGTTGGGCCTCTTCAAAGAGAATTGCAGCGTCACTGATATCGGAGGCATCATTCGACCCCAGTGAAGAACTCCCGGAAGGGATCCCCTACACTAGAGACTCAGCCTATATCGGGGGTTTTCAACTCCCGAGCCTCCCTCAGATAAGGCAAGTGACCTGCTATCATTGCCCCGAGCAATTTTCTCGGGGTGCTCTGATCGATCTTCAGAGTTTCAAAATCGGCCCCGTCCGGCGTATTTGTGGATGGTCGAGAAATGATATTGACCTCTGGCGATTCGGGGTCCTCACCCGAATCTTTTTTGGAAGCCTCCCCGACACGAGACATGATATCAGCATTCGTCGACGGCTCAGAAGGATTGGTGACCTCGACAGCTTTCCTAGGTCAGACCATCAGTGCCGAGGCACCTTCCTCTTCATATTCTTCTTTGTCTCTCAGGTTTCAGACCGAGTTCACCATGAGAGAGATCACTTTTCTCCTTAACCTTCGAGGTTTGGGCTTGGGGTCCATGGACTGAGAGGCACCCCTCCTCTTGTTGTCTTTCCCCGGCTTCGGAACCAGGGACTTGGCCCATTCCTCGGGCCTGGAGGGCCTCAATATAGCATCCTTATTCAGGCCTACATGAAATAATCTTAGTGACGAATGAAGTACAAGGAATGTTTCCGAATATGAGAAAGAAGATCCTTACTATGGTTATTTTCCTCCGATCTTCCCTTCGCCAAATCACGCCATGCGCGTTCGGCGTGGGAGGAAGTCGAGGCTAGCTTCCGAACCCAATCTTCGAGGTCGGGTACCTCTTGAGGCATCCAAGGAACAACTGCATGTCAAAGAGAACATTAGGCAAAGTCTAAGAGGGTACGAAGAATAAAGTTTAAAAGATCGCTTACAGTCGGGGTTCCACTCCTAGGGAACAACATCTTCTCCTCAGGGATGATGTCATAGGTCCTCACCCATATAAATCGGCTCATCCAACCTAGATCCTTATCCTCGTTGATGCTCGAGAAAAAGGCTTTCATTGCCCGGCATTGGAGCTTGATTAGTCCTCGATAGAGTCGAGGCCGTTATAACCGCATGAGGTGGTTTAGGGTAAACTCCAGCCTCTCAGCCTTGCTGGAGATGAAACACAGCATAATTACTATGCGCCATTGCGAGGGATGGACTTGGCCGAGGGTGACCTGATATCTTTTGGAGAAATCAATGATCATTGGGTCAAGGGGACCCAAAGTGAAGGGGTAAGTGTAAACACTTAGAAACCCCTCCACATGAGTAGTTATGCTCTCTTCGGGAGCAGGGATTTGCACCACGACCTCGGGACCCCAGTTGCAGTCCCTCTTCATGGCCTCGAGGTGGCTTGTCATTATGGAACACATATACCTCGACACATGTTCGCATCGTCCTAGGACCGATGAAAGGTTTCAATCTTGAAATTGGATTTTAGAGTACATGGGCCACGAACGTACCCATGAGGAAGCGGCTCCACCGACGCCTTGTCACTGGACGGCCGGAAAGAAGAGGAGGAATCTTTCTCCTTTTGCGGTACGGTTTTTTAGGTTTTCACCGTTGATTTAGGTAAAGAAGGGCGAAAGAAGATGAAAACTGGTGGTTTCGATGCTAACAAGGGTGGCTCAATAGGCAGCGAAAGAGAGGAGATTGAGAGAATTATAAGACTTAGAAGTTTTATTAGAGCAAAAGTAAAGTTTGATTCAACAAAGGAGCGAGTATTTATAGATTCACGGCGACGGTTCGGTGGCGTTAATGGGCGACCACTAGCTGACAATCATTAATGATTTGGGGAACTATACCGACGATGTTTCGGTCACGTCCATCGCTTACGTCATGAAACGTCATGATCCAGGTTTCAGAAAAGTCGAGGCTCAAATCATTCTTATCATTTAACTCTAAGAAACGCGGGAACTATCTGTATACGGTTGAAACCGGGCATATCCAATTTCACAAGCATGGGAGCTACCTCGAAGGTAAGCTCGCAATGAACCATGCCCGAGATCGAAGATATAATACTTAGGATGGAAATCGAAGTGTTCACTGAAGATCGAGATCGAGCATGATTGACTTCGAGGGAGGTATAATAACGGAATGGCGAGATATTAGCAACCAGCCGAAGATCACGGCGGAAATCCCGAAATAGATCGAATCAAGCGGTTATTGACGCCAATCGTGGGATTTATTTCCGTTATTAGAATTGTATCTTATTTAGGATTCCTCAGTTATATAAGGAGGGATCCAATTTACTTGTAAAATCATCATTATTCACTGATAAAGAATACATACATACACTGCTCTCTATTTCACTTGCTATTCATTATTGTTCATCACTGTATATTCCATTCCTTACTGTCTTTGTTATCCAACCTTGAGACCATCTCGAATCGAGGTCGAAGTACTGCTAGAATACTGGTTTGATTTATTTTACAGCTCAATTTATCTATTTAGTTCATTATTTATCAATTGGTATTTGATAAAATCACGTAAAAAACCACAATAAAAATTTAATTGTTACTCGAATTTTAGGATAAACAGAAATAGTTGTGCCTTATATGGCTATGATCCATATTGTGATTGCTGGCCTAGGTGATGCTGATGCAGTTATGGTGGTTCAAGAAATTCTAAGTTCAATAACACGTATCTTTTCTCAAGAAAACGAAAGTACAAGTGCAAGAACAAAGGTGTTGAGGGTTTACTATGCTATCCATTCCAGCTGTATGCCTTCTCACTGGAAAATTTGTCGCTCCAACAGTAAGTGACTGAAGTCGTTTGGTTTAATTTTAATGGAAACTAATTATCATTTTCTAATTCTAATCTCATGTTTGTTTTTGCAGCTTAGCAACTTTGCAATCATTTGGTTCGTGGCTCTCCTCCTTCCAATCATATTCACTTGTTTTCTCGAGCTACAATAGAGTGCACTAAGCAATGAGGCATGTTGGCGTAATGAGCAATCTGATACTCAAAATAGAAATATTATGTTTTTATGAGATATATTTTATTTGCATATGCCAACTCAAGGTGGTTTTAGCATTATGGAAGTAAATTGCGCCTTTCCTTTGTTGCCACTAAATGGGTGATTTTTACTGACAATTAAATTGGATTTATTAGCAATAAAAATTGATGTTAAAAGTGAAAATTAGTTCATTTTCGAAACGAATTTAGCAGCAATTAAAATTGTGGCTAAAATAATTGCCATTAAAACGTAGACTTTTAGCAGCAATTTAATTGAATTTGTCAGCAATAAAAAAGATGCTAATGTTGCAAGTTAAGAAATTTTCGGGATGGATTTAACTGTCATTATAATTTCCACTAAACCGTTTCCATTAAATCCTACAACCTTTAGCAGCAATAAAAATAACTTTTACCGAAATTTTTTTTGACCACCGCTAAAGGCTTTAGTGACCCCATATACAACGGCCAAAAATTAAAGGTTGGCAGATGTTTTAGCGGTAATTTCTATTGCCGCTAAAGATTTTATTCATTGCCACTTAAAATAATTTTTGTTGTAGTGTGAAAAGAAGGAGAGTCGAGATTTGCAGACACCATAGCAGCTACCTCAACAGTCTCCAAGCAGATACTGCTCCAAGTTTAGGAACTACCGGGTCAAGATGTACCTGGATCTGCACATAAAGTGAAGAGTATAGTATGAGTACAACCAACCCAATGTACTCAATAAGTAACTGGACTAAGCTTGGGCTAAAAGCAGTGGCGAGCTCAGAAAGGTACAATCGAAATCAAGATAATAACAATTCAGATAAAATAGGAAAATGACAGTAATAACTCAGAGAAATCCATAATCGGTTCGTACACAGTACGTGAATGTGTACAATATGCCAAGTATAGCTATCACGAGGAATGTTACATCTCTATGTCTACATATCAGATATGCATGTCAAATGCAATGCATCACGGTGATATTCCTAGGTACTCGCGCTCTCAGAATACTCAATCTTAATATCTCAAGTCTCACTAGTCAAACTCAATCACTCAGCACTATACGGTACCTGCGCTCACTGCTGGTATGTCAGACTATGGAGGGATTGATCCTGCCCAGGCACTAATATAAGCCAACACGGCCTGCTGCGGCATGCAATCTGATTTCATAATGAATCAATAAAACCTGCTGCGACGTGTGGGCTGATCCCTTAATGAATCAATAAAACATGTTGCGTCGTGCAACCTGATCCCATAGATATCAGTCATAAATCCGGCCCTCAGGCTCCAACTCAGTCATCATTCTCTCCAGTCTCTCGGGCTCATAAATCTCTTGCCAAATCAACCCAAACAATGATAACATGATGTAACAAGTAAGCAAATAACTCAACAACAAAACTGACCTTAGTGGGTCCCAACGGAATAAGCATATAGCCTAGGCATGATTTCTAACATGGATCATAGCTCAATTACTCTACCATGTAGGAACTTCATAGATAGAAACAAGGTTAGATAACTACATAGTACCACAAAATCAACCGAGTCACAATTATCACGGTGGACGCCCACACGCCCGTCACTTAGTTTGTGCGTCACCTCAACACCAACCATATAACATGAAATCCAGGGATTCAAACCCTCAGTACCAAGTTTAGAAGAGTTACTTACCTCAAACCGCGCAAATCACATCTCCAACAAGCCCCTGCCTTGCGATTCGACCTCCAAACGACTCGAATCTAGCCACAAACAACTTAATACAACCCATACGAGCTATAGGAATCGATTCCATATGATAAACCTAAATTCTTTAACCAAAGTTAAAAGATCAACTCCAGGCCCATGCCCAAGAACCCGACAAAACTCACAAAATCCGAACACCCATTCAATAACTAGTCGAACTATAACGAAAGCCAATTCCGATCACAAATCGACACTCAAATACCCAAATCTTACTCTCTTATATATTGTTCAAAAATCCCCAACGTCTAACTTAGATTAATGACAAATAGGTGAAATAATCAATGGCTATTCAAAATACATGGACAACAGTGATAAAAGATCACTTACCTCTTGAAATATATTGAAAACCCCTCCAAACATCGTCTCAATCCGAGCTCCCAAAGTCCAAAAATGAAGCAAATACTCTAACCCTCGTTCTTATAACTCTGTCCAGCAGTTGTGCTTCCGCGGACTCCCCAGTCGCACCTGCGACACCACTTTTGCCGAAGAAAGCTCGCTTCTACGACTTTTCATACAACTCCCGACCATATGTTTCTGCTGCTCAAACCCCAATTTTCCGGGTCCACTCTTGTGGTCCAAGCTCCGCTGCTATTGGAGCGCACCTACCCCCCTTCCGTTTTTGCGACTGTTGAACCTCTGACAAGAATCCGCATCTGCGGAGGCCTCTTCGCATATGGGGGCTAGCAGCTGCGGAAAACACCTAACACATGCGACCACTTCCTAACACACACAGGACCGCACCTGTGACCCCATGGCCTATTTTGTAGCTCCGCACCTACGGCTAAATTTAGGCAGGTGGGTGGCAGCTGAACTGATCACACCAGCACTTATACAAGTCCAATTTTTAATCCATTTTGAATCTGAATCACACTCTTGGACCACGAGACGCCATCCAAACATACAAACCCATCCTAAAACATCATATAGACTTATTTGAGGCTTCAAATAAGATCACATAACACCAAAAACACAAATCACGCCCCAATTCAATCCTATTGAAACTAATGGACTTCTACAATCGATGCCGAAACCTATCAAACCTTCTCTGATTGACCTTAAAATTTTCATATAAGTCATAAATTACAAAACAGACCTATTCCAACTTCCGAAACAAAAATCCAAGTCCGGTAACAATGAAGTCGACTCTCAGTCAAATTTCTCAACTCTTCAAACTTTATTTTTTCCAACTTTCGTCAATTCAAGCCAAAACCACCTATGGACCTCCAAATCGATATACAGACACACTTCTAAGTCCAAAATCACCCTATAGAGCTATCAGAACCATCAAAACTCCATTCCGGAGTCATTTACTCATAAGTCAATATACGGTCAACTCTTTCAACTTAGGCTTCCAACCTTGGGACTAAGTGTCCTAATTCATTCCGAGACATCCATGGAACCAAACCAACCACTCCAGCAAGTCACATAACAACAAACATACATAGAATAAGCAATAAACGGGGGAAGGGGGCTACAATACTCAAAATGACCTACCAAGTCATTATATTCTCCCGCTCTTAAACAAATGTTCATCCTCGAATGGGTCTAAAATCATATATGCAGTGTCAAATAGGTGTGGATAGCTGCTCCGCAAATCATGGTCAGTCTGTCAAGCAACCTCCTAAACTGGTTGACCTCTCCACTGTACTTTCACCTAAGCTATATTCTTTGATCTCAACTTTCGAACATACCGATCCAAAATGGCCACCACCTCCACATTATAAGTCAAATCCCCATCTAATTAAACCGTGTTGAAGTCCAAAAGATGAGAAGGATCACCGAAATACTTCCGGAGCATAGAAACATGAAACACTGGGTGAATACTCCATAGACTAGGTGGTAATGCAAGCTTGCAAGCCACCTCTCCAATCCTCTCAAGCACCTCAAAAGGGATAATATACTGAGGGCTCAACTTGCCCTTCTTCTGAACCTCATAACACCCTTCATGGGTGAATCTTTGAGCAATACCTTCTCTCCCACTATGTAAGAAATATCGTGAACTACCCGATCGGCGTAACCTTTCTGTCTAGATTGTGTCGTGCGAAGCCGATCCTCAATCAACTTAACATTTTCCAAAGCATCCTGATCTAAGTCAATACACAATAGCCAAGCCTCACCCGGCTAAGACCAACCAACCTGATACTGACACCGCCTTCCATACAAGGCCTCATATGGAGCCATCTAAATACTAGATTAGTAGTTGTTGTTGTAGGAAGACTCTACAAGTGGTAGAAACTGATCTGAAGAACCCCTGAAATCCATAACACAAGTGCGTAGCATATCATCCAATATTTGAATGGTGTGCTCGGATTGTCCGTCCATTTGAGGGTGGAATGTTGTGCTCAACTAAATCCGTGTGCCTAACTCTCGTTGTACTGCTCTTCAAAACTGGGATGTGAACTACGTGCCCGGATTTTAAATAATGGACACCAGCACACCGTGAAGGCGAACAATCTCGCGGATATAGATCTCAGCCAACCGCTTCGCAGAATAGGTAGTCCCAACTAGAATGAAATGCGTGTACTTATTCAATCGGTCCACAATCACCCAAATAGCATCAAATTTCTTCAAAGTCGATGGAAGACCAACTCGAGTACATGGTGATATGCTCTCATGTCCACTCAGGAATCTCAAGCATTTGAAGCAAACTGCCCAGCCTCCGATGCTCGTACTTCACCTGCTGACAATTCAAGCACTGAGCTACAAACTCCACTATATCTTTCTTCATTCTCCTCTACCAATAGTCCTGCCTCAAGTCTTGACACATATTTGTGACACCCAGATGAATGTTATACCGCAAACTGTGGGCCACCTCAAGAAACAACTCACGTAATCCTCCCCAATAGAAACCTCTTTGTCATCACCGTGATAAATCGTGTCCTTAAGGACGAGAAAATGGGGTCATCATACTGACGCTCTCTGATGCGATCGTATAAAGAAGACCGAAAAATCATGCAAGCTAGAACTCGACTTGGCTCCGAAACATCTAACCTCGTGAACTGATTGGCCAAGGCCTGAACATCTAATGCAAGTGGTCTCTCACCAATATATATATATTCAAGGCAACCCATTCTCATTGCCTTTCTACTCAAGGCGTCGGCCACTACATTGGCTTTCCCGGGATAATACAATTGGTAATAACATAGTCCTTTAATAGCTCCAACTATCTTCGTTGCCTCAAATTTAGAACATTTTTCTTGAACAAATGTTGAAGACTTCGATGGTCTGTAAATACATCAGAAGACATGTCGTAGAGATAATGCCTCCAAATCTTCAATGAATGGACGATGACTGTTACATCCTGTACTTTAATATTAGGATAAGTCGTAGTAATCCATATGAGCTGAATGGATTAAGACCATTCATGAGATTATAGAGGATTTGTGACTATGTTATTGTAAGACCCCGTAAGTTTAACAACCTTGATACCGTTATATACATTTGATATGGTATTTTGAGTGGAACATTTTTTGTAAAAAAGTTTGAAAAATATGATTTCATATAGTTATTAATATTACTACTTTTGAATATGCTTTAATTATACACATAATATGAGGAAGTTTATGAGATTTTTTATATTTTAAATATAGAAATTATTTTCCTACAAGAAAAGAAGGTTATCTTTTTACCATTTTAAGAACTAAGCGTACAATAATTTGTATGCTTTATATGGGATTAGGAAAATTAGAAGTTGAGAAAATATATGTATTTTTACAAAGATGTTTTAACGAAATAATAGTGTATGTATTGAATTTATATGATACCACATGACCATGATAGTAAAGTATATTATAGTAAGGTGTATAAAGTGTGTTAAAAGTGAATAATATTTTAAGTAATTTGAAATAATTTTTAATTATGCTAATAATTAGTGGATAAATATAAGCATTGTCTTGTCCAAGTGGGACCATGACAACTAAAGTAGTGTATGACTAATGTGTGAATGCTACGGTGGTGTCACATTTTGGGAAGGTTTGCTAAGAATTGAAGTTATAAGTGGTGTTCATGCATGGAAAAGTATCAATTTTTTAACATTTGTCAAATAGCAAGGAGAGGTTCTTTATGGTGTATGTCATTAATTGAATTGTGTGTGTCTAATTCATCTGTCAATGATGATTATATTTCTATCACCTCTGGTTTTGATAATGTTTATACTTTATTTGCCAAGACTAGATGTGTTTGGTTTCAAAATGAACTCATTTCTTGTTTTATCGTTGTCACAGAGGATCCTATTTTACATGTGCCTTCATCAAAAAAGGAAAAAGGATTCTAAATATTGACTAGCAGATACGATATTAGTGTTATAGATGCTCCCTTGTTCCTTTATTTGTTTTTTTTGCTTGTCTGGAGTTGTCTAATTTTTCTGGAGGGAGTACGGTGCAATATTTTTCAAGAGAATCGGCTCAGGTATGTTAAGGCTAATCCTTCCTTCTTTTGGCATGATCCAAGTAACGATACGTAAACATAATGCTATTCCATAAGTGGTTCTACTCTTCGCAGTTAAGGATGCCTATGTTACTTATTTTGGTAAACTGATATTCAAGCATGTCTAAGTATGTCCCTAGTCCCTATTGAGGTATATGATAGAAATGTTAATATTTATAATATGGTGATACATGTACATGCATCTTCATGCATTTACCACCATGCTACAGCCGGTCGGGCAGTCATGCATATTCATTTACCACTGAGCTATGACTGATTGGGTAGTTATACATTACCACCGAGCTACAGCCGGTCGGGCAGTTATACATTACCACCGAGCTACGGCCGTCGGGCAGTCATGCATTTACCACCGCGCTACGGCCGGTCGGGCAGTTACCACTGATCAGTTGGGCAGTCATGCATCATACGATATGGATAATAGATTCAAAGAGAGGTAATATATATATATATATATATATGCATATACGGTGGCACTTTAGAGATTCCAGTTGATTCTTATATGTCTTTAATTAATGTTGACTTATTGTTATGTTTTAGTTCTACCTTACATACTCAGTACATTATTCGTACTGACGTCCTTTTGTTGGGGACGCTGCATTCATGCCTACGGGTATAGATAATCAGTTTGACGATCCCTCATAGTAGACGAGATTGGCATTCAGCGAAGGATCGGTAAGACTCCACCTCATTCGGAGTGCAACCAAGTCTATGAGTCATCGTGTTAGAGTTTTGCTACAAACTTATGGGTGTGCCGGTACTTTATCAAATAATCTTAGAGTCTTTGTAGACAGAGGTTCATTTTGTACAGTGTGTCAGAGGCCTTGACGGCCCATATGTATTCATGTTTTAAGAAAATAGTTAAGTGATACAGTGTATTCTCACTTACAATTATACATTCCGAGTTGTGGCCATGCTGGCCCATGATAGTTGTAGAAGAAAAAAATAAAGAGTTACAGAGTGGTTCGCTCGGGCCAGTTGATACGCTCAAATTACACCTTAATAAATAGTGTAAAGCGGTCAATGTCAAATATAATAACCAACTAGGTTGGGGTTGAATCCCACACGGAATAGGTGTGAAAAGATTACTTGAGTAGTGTGAAACTTAACTTAAATCGTAATTCTATTCCGTTAGCTAAAAAGGATGTTGTAATTGAGTGAAATGAAGACAAGTATAATGTTGTAAGATTGTAATTAATTTGATTAACGAAACCAACGTTGTGTCCCCTTCAATGGATAATAATGCTATCAGTGTTACTATGATATATTTCTAATGGAAGGTCCTTTGATATGCAACTTATTTCTAAATGACTATACAATATTTTTCAATAGTTGGATAGTAGTTCCAATTTATGATTTTTCCAAATATAAAAGAGTTACAATTAAGAACAATCAATTTATGCCAAATAAAACCCACTTATTCCGAAGCGATTCCATTAAACAAGGTTTAACGGCTTGATTTTTTTATATTCACTTCTACCAAACCGTAACTCACTTTTCCAAGTAAAGAAAGAGTAAAATGGCATTTGGTAATGTTTGCCACCACCAACAATAAATTAAGAATGAGAAATGAATAAATACCAACCAACCATTATATATATATATATATATATATATATATATATATATATATATATATATATATATATATANTTCACTTCTACCAAACCCTAACCCACTTTTACAAGTAAAGAAAGAGTAAAATGGAATTTGTCAATGTTTGCAACCACCAACAATAAATGAAGAATGAGAAATGAATAAATATATTCCGGCCATTATATATATATATATATATATTCAATGGTAAACATCCATTAACATTACAACCATTTAGGGTCCACAACCTTAGTATTTAAACTAGCCACTCATACTAAAATACGAAAATAAAAGAATATTCAAATTCATAATACTTACAAAAGTGCAAGAATCTTTCTTCTAAAGCTTCCAAAAGAATGAATATTCAATGCCTTGAATTGTAGTATATTTTTCAGACAAGATGACCTACAAAAACCCTAATAAATCTATTTATAGTGGGCTAAAAGTTGGAGCCAAAATTGGAACAAATTGCCTCTGCACGCATATCCACTGCAAATCAGGTATGCGGTCCGCATAATCTCCCTTCATGTCTCAAAATTGAAGATCACCACTTCCAGGCTTCCACCGCATAACAGTTATGCGACTGCATTGTCCCATCGCATTCATGTTGAGAAGCTTCTTCAGTTTGACTTATGCGGTCATTATGCGGCTCGCAAAGTGTTATGCGATCGCATAATGGACCACAAATTTTCCTTTTAGTTTGTCCATATAGTCTGCTCCAGTTTGCGGTTGCCCGTTGATATATGCGGTCCGAATTTCAATTATGTGGTCGCATATCTGCAACATTTCCACCCTTTTGTGACTCTTTTACTTTTTTTCCATGTTTTTGGGTCTTTAAGCTCATGCACTACAAATCAATCAAACTTCATAAGAATTAACCAACAAATGCATTAAAAACGAGCTAAAATCTAAATAATTGGTATTAAATGTGCCGAAATTCTACGGCACATCAACACCCCCAACTTAAACTTTTACTTGTCCTCAAGCAACTAGAACAAAAATTATCCTATCCTAAACTCTTACCGAAGTCATGAAGCAGTAGTGACCGTAAATGGTTTTGACTATCAGTTTACAAGAATGTAACTTCATTTATTTACCCTTCCTGGAAGACCATTATCACTTAACAAAGCAGTTAATCAAATTGTGAACTTTGAGCCTCGACCAAATTGACAAAATGCTACTTTCAACTAAGTGCAATTGCATTCTACCTCAAGAACCTAATTGTTGTTAAACCTTGCAGTTCATGCGCGCTCACAAAAAAGAAAATCCCCAACTCTCACATATTTACCGGGGATGCAATCAAAAACTCTTTCACTCAGAACAAAAGCTACATGCTATAAGTATCAGTTTGTATGCTTGCCCTTATTTTAACTTGTTGCTATCTCAAGAATGATTGATTGTAGATCACTTAGGACTTTTTACAGGTTGTAATGTAGGCTTCATGACTGATTGGGTGAATATCTGGGAACGTAGTGGCTATACCCTCCTTGAACTCTACATAAACTTTGCTTCTTCACTACATAGCATTAGTTACCTCGAGTTACCGACATTGAACTACCTCAAAGTGTTTCTTCAATTTATACAAGACTCCCTTTTCTTTCCTTTATCTTTTTATTTTTATAAAGGTATTTCTTTTCGGAGCTTCAGTTTTTCTATATATATACAACTTTGAGGAAACGATTTTGAATTACACACAGTGCCAACCTTTCCAACTTCCACTTTGTACCTTCACCCCAACTTAGGATTTTAGCCTCATTCTTACTCGTTCAAGAAGAGCTAGGTTCAAAAGAAGGGATTATTTCAAAATGGGATAAAGCTTTGTAGTATGGTAACCAAAGAAAAGGCTAAAGGCTCAACAGGAGTAATTAGGGTAATTTATGTACCGGGAAGGTCAATGTTTGGTCAAAATTAGCTAGTAGCCACAAAGATAGCCTAAGATCATCTCAAAATTCAATCATTAGCATGAGATTTACACAAAGAAACCAATCGGGCAAGTTCTAGACATCACAAGTTAAGCAAGCGCATTATTTACACAAATCCTCACTCACTCACAACACATGAACTCTTTGACTCAACATAATTTCAGCCCTCAAGTGAACGCAAGGCAACTTAAAGCTTTCATCATATGATATGTAAGATTCTGAGTAGACTTCCAGTCAAAGAGCGAGCCTCAAGTTCACAAAAATGACTAACCGTAAAAAAGTATTATATATATATATATATATATATATATATATATATATATGTATGTATGTATATATTTTTATATATCAATGAATGAAGGGTACAATTCATTCACAAAACTTTGTTTACATGCTTGAAATTATATAATCACACCAAAAAAAAATCAAAACGTTTCATGCTACTGCCATGGTTCTACTATTACACCCTTAGAAAAGAACCCGACGAAGAAAAATTAAGGGAAATTCATTACTAACTACTAGTCTATACTAAAAAGAGTTATGCAAGGGGAAATTTCATACAACTATTTACACAAAATATCTACCCCACCCCCAACTTAAGAACATGCATTGACCCCAATGCATCAAAATTTAAAAACAGAGTTTAGGGGCTTCCTGGGGCGCACTAAGCGCTCGGAGGGTCTGAACCATGTTGGGCAGTTGTGAGGTCATCTGCTGGTACTGAAGCTGTAGCTGGTGGGACTTCAGATTGAGTGGTGACCTCCACAGCTGGAACAAGATGCTCCATCTGCTGTGAGGATGGAGTAGGAAGCTCCACCTGCCCGGAAGATGGATCTAGGGCCTAGGAGCTTCTAGCCTCGCCCGGTGATGGCTGAGTGGTCGATGGAAGTGCCTTGAAATCCATATCTACTAGCGAATGTGCAATTGCTATCTGTACATCTTCTTATTCTTCCTCTTTTGCAACCGTAGGAACAACAACTTGCTTACCCTTGTCTTGATGACCCTTAGTGTCCTCTACCAGTGCATCCTCATATGTCTCCTCATCTTCCGAATCCCCTTCATCGGACTCCTCAGCATCTCCGGAGTCCTTCTCTAAAGGAATGCCAATGTTTGCATGAGGGGATTGAGCCTTTGAGGTCTCAACACTCTGTGCTTGGGAGCTGCCAACAGGTTTATGAAATCAAAATCCATCCCTAGAATGGACGTGCATGCTCCCTGCTCACCCTCCTTTGGGAAGAATGATGTCAAGTCAAATTCGAGATTCTGGATCTTTTTCAGCTCAACTTTCAATGCATCAACATCTTTATGGAGCTGAGTCATACCTCCAACCTTACCACGTTCGACTTTCTCAATGCGCACTTCAAAGTGCTCTAGGCGATCCTCTTAAGTGTTATGCTGCTGTTGAAGAACACTCACTGAGGATTGGACGGGGAGCAATGCTTGTCGAATGAGGTATGGGATTTCTTTTATCAGCCGGTCCATCTTAGCATTGGCGTGCTGAGCTAGTAGACCTAGCTTGGAAAGAGCTGGTAGTGGGACTTGGGGCTGTATAGTGGTGTGTTGTGGAGTAGCTGTGGATGTAGTTGGGGCCTGAGGAGTGGCAGACAATTGGGCCTCTGAAACTGCTGAGTCTTATGAAGGAGGGACCTGAGTCTCTATTGGAGTCGCAATTATCTTTGTTGATGTGTCACCGATGCACATAATATCAATGTCATTGAGAGTTTTCTCCGGTTTGTCATACTTTGGCATAGGAGGCAGATTCACAGCTTTGCAGAGAACTGTGATCAAGCAAGGGAATGGCAGGGATGTGTGTTTCTGGTTCGCTCTGATTCCCAATTCCCGGAAGATGATCTCTCCCACATCAATATTAATACTTGTCATAGTGGACGCAATGAGGAGTGCCTTCTCAATGTTGATGTCAGTTTCATTCCTCGACCACGTCAGACGGGATGTGACAAAGCTAAGCCTAGACCCTTCCATGTGAGATCCTCCTTGTAGATCTTGTGTTTCAGGTCAATCCAGGCGGGTGTCCCCTCTGCTATGACAGAAGCAATCCAGGCACACTCATTGTTCTTGTTAGCTACTTTAGCCTCATACTCAGCGGTGTCGGGACTCCAATCCTTGAAGTACAGGTCATTTATGGTGCCCTTATCACATATCACTTGGATCCCTCTAACAAGAACCAATTCTGCCAATACCCTATTTCTCTTTTTCTCAGCATTCCTTGATGCCCCATACAAAGCATAGAATTCCCACACAATCGTCTCATTGTATTCATCAGGGACCTCAGTGAAGAACTCCCATTTCCTCTGCTTGATGTTCTCGATTATATTAGGGCAGTTCTCCTTCAACCCATTCAAACTAAATTTCTTTTCCTCGAGGATCTTTCGCTTTGAGAGCCCTTCTTTATACAAACCCATACAACCTGTGACCCCAAACCAGAGATTAAGATCCTCCCCATTTTCCTTCGTGCCTCAGCCTGTAAGTCAACTGATGGCAAGATATCCATTTTTTCCCCTCCTCGTCAGACTTGGAGGAATGTTCAGCAGTGGTTTGGGTGGTTTCCGGTCGTGGACGTTTAGCTTGTTGTGTCTGTTGGCTCAAAGTGTCTCTTTTCTGTCCACGAGCAGATGGGGATCGCGTTGCAATAGCCTTTCTTGTTCCCAGTTCTGCAATGAAACAGTGTGTGAGTGGTGTGCATAGCATAAAAGGCATACAGAATAATTTTAACATAAGAAAATAAGTTATGTGATAAGTTATGTGGTCGCAAAACAACTATGTGGACCGCAAACTTGTCACATATTTGCACACCCAGGAAGAAACAGATTATGCGATGGGTTTTGTAATGACCCGACCAGTCGTTTTGCGTTATCGGACCCCGCTTCCCTAAATGAGATTTATTTTGTATTTATAAGTATCACGCTATTTCAAACATGGGATAAGTACATTTGTGAATGTGAGAGGGTAAGCAGATCGAAAAAAATGAGTTTCGTCGAGGTTTGACATTTTGGAATAAAATACGGCCCGAGCTAAAATACCCGATATTTATGGACTAGTACCATATAAGGTACCACATGACCATTATTGTAAGGTATGTTAAAACTGAGTAGTATTTTAAGTAATTTGTGGTAAATTTTAAATTATGCGGGTAATGGATTAATTATCGGGTAACGAAACATTACCCGGTTAACTAATAAGTGGGTAAAGATTAATAATCTCCACCCCCACTTTCCACGTGGCAGCAAAATTATTGTCCAAATTGTGACTCTTATCTATGATTGAAAATGTGGCACATTTCAGTGGTGTATGGCTTAGTCATACCATTTACATTTAAAGACCATTTTAGTAGTATATGACTTAGTCATATCATTTAAAGACCAAAAACTAATCAAATCCAAAATAAAGATCTTGCCTTAAATTGTTAGGCAGTGGAGATTCACGCCACAATTCAAGAGTTCAAGCAAACAATTCCTTTGCACGTGAATTCTTATAAATTTCATACCAGTTCCTACAACCAAAAGTAAAATCTTCACTTCTAACGCTACAATTTCTTCGACCAATACGATTTATTAGCACAATAATAACGTGGGATTTGGTGATTCTAAGGGAATACGGTGTAATCTTTTTCAAAAAATATCATACGGAATTTTCCTACTCCAGTTACGAGTCCTCGGGTGTAGAGTTCGGAGTTGCGGGCGCGTTCTTGGTCCGAGAGGTAGATTCGACACGAGGTGAGTCTCCTCTCCAAACTTTGTAAGGGGGAAATGTCCCCTAGGCTCTTGATTGCTAATTGTGCTCGTTGAGGGGGGCTATGTATGTACCACGTGACGAGAGTCCGTACGTGGCATCTATCATGTATGTCGGGTAGCCGTAGGACCCACGAGCATATTCTAATTGTTGTTTGATATTATCTGAGA
>ML268623.1:0-24808 GCA_005239495.1 Nicotiana undulata
AACTCCCTATGAATTACTTAAAGGGAGAAAGCCCAACATATCACATCTTAGGGCTTTTGGATGAAAGTATGTGCATAATAATGGCAAAGATTCTTTAGGAAAATTTGATCCCAGAAGTGATGAGGGAGTGTTCTTGGGATATTCTACACATAGCAAAGCTTATAAAATATACAATAAAAGAACTATGTGTGTAGAAGAAAGTGTACATGTTGTGTCTTTGATGAAACTAACACTTTATCTGAGAGACAGGAACCAGAAGATGAGGAGCTTGGACTGGTGAGGAGNAGATGAGGAGCTTGGACTGGTCAGGAGCAATGACCACATTGAAGCACCTATAGGAGATGGAACAGGTGATGGATCAGGTCCAACAACCCCACGCAACTCGACAGGGGGAATTCCTCATGAAAATACTGGCCCTGGTCTTGTTCCACGGCAACAAGACAACTTGGAACAATCCAGAAGTGAACAACTGGTTCTCAAAAAACACAGATATCAGAGTTCTCACCCTCTTGAGAACACCATAACAGACTTGAGATCTGGAATCAAAACTAGATCCTCCTTGAAAAATTTGTGTGCGTTTGATGCATTTCTATCCATGATTGAACCAAAGAACATTGCTGAAGCCCTGAAAGATGCTGACTGGGTAACTGCTATGCAAGAGGAGCTGAATCAATTTGAAAGAAGTCAAGTATGGCACTTGGTACCCAGACCACTGGACAGATCAATAATTGGCTCTAAGTGGGTCTTCAGGAATAAAATCCATGAGGATGGAACTGTTACTAGAAACAAGGCAAGACTGGTTGTTCAAGGATACAGCCAAGAAGAGGGAATTGATTATGATGAGACCTTTGCTCCTGTGGCAAGATTGGAGGCAATCAGACTTCTTATATCATTTGTTGCACACATGAAATTCACTTTGCATCAGATGGATGTAAAGAGTGCCTTTCTCAATGGCTATTTAAAGGAAGATGTATTTGTAAAACAGCCTCCTGGTTTTGAAAGCAAAGAATCACCTGATCATGTATATAAACTTGACAAGGCTCTCTATGGTCTAAAGCAAGCACCTAGAGCTTGGTACAAGAGATTATCAAAATTCCTACTGGAACATGGGTACAAACGAGGCAAAATAGACAGTACCTTGTTCTTAAAGGAAAAGGGAAAAGATCTTCTGATTGTACAAATATATGTTGATGATATCATATTTAGGGCAACAACTGAAAGGCTCAGCAAGGAATTTTCTACATTAATGGGGAGTGAGTTTAAAATGAGTATGATGGGTGAGCTAACCTTTTTCTTAGGTCTGCAAATCGAAAAAACTCCACATGGAACAATGATTCATCAGCAGAAGTATGTGAGAGAACTCCTCAAGAAGTTCAAAATGGAAGATTCAAAGGAGATAGATACCCCAATAGCCACAGCTACAAAATTAGATGTGGATGAACCTGGTTCATCCGTTGATCAGAAGACGTACAGAGGGATGATTGGATCTCTACTATATCTTACTGCAAGTAGACCTGATATTGTGTTCAGTGTGGGACTATGTGCTAGGTTTCAAGCCAATCCAAAGGAGTCCCATCTCACTGCAGTGAAGAGAATTTTGAGATATTTGAAGGGCACTACTGATTTGTGCCTTTGGTATCCTAAAGGTAGTAATTTTGACCTTGTAGGATATGCTGATGCTGATTATGCAGGTTTCCTGGTTGACACGAAAAGTACTTCAGGCATGGCTCACTTTTTGGGCTCCTGCCTTGTATCTTGGGCTACCAAGAAACAAAATTCAGTGGCCTTGTCTACTACTGAGGCTGAATATATGGTTGCAGCCTCTTGTTGTGCTTAGTTGCTATGGATTAAGCAACAACTCCTGGACTTTGGTTTAGATGTGGGCTGAATTCCTATTTACTATGATAACACTAGTACAATTAGTATGACTAAGAACCCGGTTCATCACAAGAGAACTAAGCACATAGATGTTAAACACCATTTCCTGAGGAATAATTATGAGAAGGGGATGATCTCAATCGAATTATGTGCTACTGATCATCAAATTGCTTATATATATACAAAAGCATTGAGTAGGGAGCATTATGAGAGAAACAGACTTGAATTAGGGATGATTAAGATCACCTAATTGGAAAAAAAAATGAAAAAAAAGGAAGTTTTTTGGCTAGAAAATTTAATTAGGTACTTAATCAGATTAATCATTGCTCAGCTCTATGTCTTTGTTGTCATACTCTTCTGCCATGTATTAATATGATTCCCAAGTTTCTAATGATGTTTCTCTATTTGTGAATTGAGGCAAAATAAAGATTTTTAATAGGATGAACCTGGTTCATCCATGCTGGTTTACATGACTGACAAGGTACGTTTTCATCTCCATACATGTATTATTCAAGTACAGTCATACATGAGTAGGACTCTATCCATTTATGATTCAGTTCAAATTCTCGTACTTACCCAAATAATGAACCAGTTTCAAGAAGTTCTGTCACATTAAATTAGCCTAGTTTTAGGGGGAAAGAAAAGGTCTAATCAATGTCAAATCACTGACAGTCCTTAATCGATTAGTATCCTACTTGTGTTAATACTCGTGTGTTATACTCTCCTCAGCAACAAGTTATAAATAGGCCATCATTACCCATAGTGAATAAAGCAATAGACGAACCTTGTTCAAGTCATTCAACACTCAAATCTCCACTGTCTTTTGCACTATCTTCTTTTTCTCTCAAAAATGAAAAATGTTGTCTGCTTCATCTGATTCTCAAAATCGTGACTACGATGAAGGAGTATATGAGTCTGATTCTCCACCGGTATACAGTTCTGAATCCTCTCAGACACCTGAATCTCCTGAATACCATGATGCTCTTAAACCTATACCAAACCCTATCCCAGCCCCAAAACCCTGTCGTGTCAAGGTACTTGCACGAAAATCTGTGGCTTCAGGGTCACGAGCAAAGTTCTTGGAAGATTTATTATAGGCTGAAGAAGAACCCAAACCTGATTCGTCCAGTGAATCATTTAAATCAGCACATGAGGATGATGCACCTAGTTCGTCAAGTGCTGAGAAAGGTAATACTGAAGTTACCTCTTTGTTAAATTCTGAAAATAGATTTGTGCTGGTTGGATCTGTGGTGGATGTGGAAGTGCCAAGTAGGCGAAGAAAAACTGGGGAAATTCTTGAGAATGAGGGAGATGCAGGTGTGAGGGGATCTGGGAAGGATGGTTCCATACTTTGTATTTGTGGCCCCATTCCTGAGAATCTTGAAGATGATGTCGTGGCGATAGGGGGAACTAATGAAGTTGAGGAAGCTGCTGCTGGATTAGAACATCTAATGAAGGAGATAGATGATCGTGTTCCGTCTGCGGAAGAAACCTTGGCTGAGAGACTTAAGAAACTGGGGGACTCATACAACCCCAAGAAGAGAAGGACTCCCAAGTCCATCAAGTCTAAAGCCTCAAAGAAAAGGAAAACTGGTGAGTTTGTTAGTGTACCTGTTCCAAGGGTACGAGCTACGAGAAATACTGTTCGTAACGAGGAGGAGAAGCTGGAAAAAGCTCTGCAAGAGAGCAAATGAAAGAGAGCTGAGAAAGGGAAAGCGAAAGTGGGGGAGACTATTTAGGCTATTGTTGTTGATGAGATGTTGGACCTGGTCCAACAAGATGAAGAGGTTACTCCAGTGGTGGTCAAGAAACCCAAGGCGAAATTGACTAAGACTTCTTCAAAGAAGTCAGCACCTATGCCTGCTACCACCGTGGGTACATCTACGAGGACACGGTCTAAGGTAAAGTCGAAGAATAAAGTTCAGATTGTTGAGAAAGATAATGATCCTGATTGGAGTGGAGATGATGAGAAGGAGGTTGGAGAAGTGTCGTTTGACAGAGTTGCCATCTTTGGCAAGAGACATATTTTGAAGGGAAAGTTACTGAAGGACTTGGAGGAGCCGGGTATGAGGTACTTAGTGAATTTTCTGGCAGCTCAAGGCTGGAAGGACATGGTCTTTCGGTTGGAGGGCAGGCTGGTCAGAAATGAGGTAGTGCAATTCATGGGGAATGCGACTGTGATTGGAGGAAGGGTTACATCATTGGTCAGAGGAGTTGAAGTCTCCTTTGACGCTCAAGAACTGGGAGTCATTCTAGACATTCCATCTGAGGGATATGACGATTATACAAGGCAGAGATGGCCTTGCTTGGATGGAATGGCCTCAGCACTTACCATCACCAGATTCTTTTGTGACAATGAAGAAGAGCCTGAGCCCAGGGCAGTGTACAAAAGCGAGATGAAGCCTGAACACAAGTTGTTCTTTGAGTTTGTTATTAAATTTTTTCTTCCAAGACAAGAACGCAGGCACATTGACAACTATATGGATCTAACGCTCATGGAGTGACTATATAGAGGCAAGAAGATCAATTGGTCATCTTTGATCATCCAGCTTTTGGACAGGGTGGTAAATGGCACCAAGGCCCATGCGATTCCTTATGGATTTATCCTTACTGCAGTTCTGGGTCATTTTGGAGTTCCCACAAAGAAGGCTGAAATGGCTACTGCAAAAAAGCGAGCAAGGTTCGTACTCTGGTGCAAGAAAGCGAGCAAAAGTATATGGAGATCCTTCGCTTGAAGACTCGCTTGGTTGAGGTGAAAGGTGAGCGTGATGCTCTCAAAGCTGAATTAGCCAAGGAGAAGGAGAAAAATGAGGGTGTCTTACACCAAATGTTGTCTATTCTCCAAACCAAGAATCATGCCTCTTCTGCACCACCCCAAACTTAGGAATTCCAGAACTACCCCTTCATATCCTATCAAGTGCCCAGTTCGGGACTGTGTCAAGTGTGTTTGTTTCAGTTTTTAATTCTGTCGTACTCATGTTTTGGTTGTCTTTGATTTAATCTGTTTTGGTGTTGATAATCCATGTTAATCAAATGAAAGCTTGGTGTTTTGACAAATGTCTCTATTTATGATTTAGCTTACATTATTGGTTTCTTGTGTTGATTAATCATGTTTGCACCTGCAGTTGCCTAAATTGGCCATGAGTAAGAATTAATTACTGGTAAGTATCATTTTGCAACTTTTCGATGATGCCAAAAGGGGGAAGATGTGCTACAGTTTTTGTTTAAATTTTAAAATATCTTTGAAGTGATATTTATAACCTAATGAACCTGGTTCTTGATGATTAATGCTCACAAAAATACAAAGTGTTGGATGTGTATACAGGATAAATGCACAGAGTTTGTCATCATCAAAAAGGGGGAATTTGTTGGCCCATGTCACTGAATGGGTTTTGAAGATTGACAAAAGGCGTCCAGTTGAACCAGGTCCATCATAGCATACACTTCTGAATGAAGCAGTTGGATCACAAATCGTACAAGTCTAGGAGATATCAGTGATTGCTAAGTATCAAAGAACTAAGAGAATGTCTCCTAATACGAAAAGGTTGCAAATTGATAAGCGAAGATAGAAGTTGCTTTCATCTAGGATAGAAATAGAGGAAGAAAGTTGAGTCACAATCAAACTCGTTTACCAAGGAAGAGTGGATCAGAATTGAATCATGGACTCAACAAACGGACTCTATAAATAATCAATGTATTACTGCTGAAAGAAGAGACGCACAAGTGCAAAAGTGATTCAATCTCTGAAGCAAAAGTTCCAGAGGTTTTGCAAGCAGAATTGTTGTGCGAATACAAAGGCTACAGTTCAACTAGAAGAAACAGTTCCATCGTTTGTATATTGAGTCTAGTTGATTGTAGTAGGAGTTTAAATATTGTATCTTATCAGCTTTCATAGAAGCAATTGTAATAGGTACAAACTGATCAAGTTAGAGTTAGCTTGAATTCTGTAGAAATTAGCTAGAGGCTAGTTGATACAAAGAGGATTAGAGTTAGTCCTAGGATTACAAAAGAGTTTATTTTGTAAGTCCGTTATGGCTCAGAGTTTAGTGAAGAGTTTTGAGCAAGTCCTACTGAGGAGTAGGTCGTGGTTTTTTCACTTTTTGAGCCAGGTGTTTTCCACGTAAAAGTCTATGTGTCTTTACTATTACTGCTTAATTATTCCGCAAATAGTAGTAAGTAGTAGACTAAGAAGAACCTGGTTCTTCTTATTAGACAGCACTCAAAAATTGGGTACTGCACAATTAACTTATAATATTGTGTAGTATTGAAGTCTAAAACATCACAAAGTGCAAACAAGAAAGGAAAATGTGAGTAGTGTTCAAGGAGGGTGTAGTCATTTTTCCCCAAATGTTTATCTTACCCTTCCCTAAACCTACATTACAAGTTTAAAAAGTCCTTATGGGATCTCTAACCGAATATTCTTGAATAAGCGATGAATTAAAATAATAGCAAGCTTATGGCATGATTTGTTGTAACACTTGAAGTTCTTTGTGAGAGTGAGTGTCATTGTAAAGTTGTCCCTTGTGTGTTCTTGTAAATATGGTGATTTTGGGACTTTCGTTCTTGTGAGGGCAAATGAATTAGGATTGATTGGTGAAATTGATCTACTCAAAAATGAGTGAGTTGAGCATTTGTAGTGGACTAGTGTTGTTGAGTCACTTCTTGAGGCTTATTCTTGTCACTAGATTATTTTGAAACTCCCTTGCACTTCTTGAAGTTGTTTTTAAATGAGGGAGTTATTCGGGTAAGATTCATACTTGAGCCTAATTATTAGTACCAACCAAATCCATAAGTATAATGCTTAGTTGGAGAATGTGACTTGTAAATGATAGCAAGGCAACTTGTGCTTGAAATGGTAGAACCTCATTGAGTTATTAGTTTTGACTTGCTTGAGGACAAGCAAAAGCTCTAAGTTGGGGGTGTTGATGAGTGGTGATATTACCACTCATTTTAGCCTCTTTTCGTTAGATTTTGCATCCTTCAATGATAACTTGAGGTCGTTTATAGTGTGTAATTGCTCGAATTTCAGGGAATGATGCCATGAAGTGTTTGATGTTGAATTGGAGTGGATTTGAGCCCAAAGTGGTGAAAAAAATGCACAAAACCTCCAGTGATTCCGCACCTGCGGATTCTGGGCCGCTGGTGCGACCTCGCACCTGCGGAGGATGGAACGCACATGCGAAGAAGAGCCAAATTGTTCAATAACCGCACCTGTGAAGTAGTTCACGCACCTACGGAACCGCAGGTGCAACCTTTTGTCCACATCTGCGGAAATTGCTCAAGATACACAGACTCGCACATGCGCTTTGGTTTTCGCTCCTGCGGAACCGCACCTGCGAAGATTCTTCCGCAGGTGCGGCCAACGGGCATCAGCACTGGTCAGAAATGTAAAATCACATTTTCTCATTCCCAACTCACATATACTCGACCTAGCAGATCTTTTGGGCATATCTTTGGCATTGTAAAATATATTTTTGAGTAGAGAAGAAGAGAGATAACATTTGTGGAAGCTAGGGTTTGCACACACACTTGGGTTTTGAAGATTTCTACCTTGTGGTTAAGGATTTCTTACCCATTTATATTTGTTTCTTTATTTCCTTGCTTTGTATTGAATATTTAAGTGTGTAGTATTTGTTTCCAACACTTGAATCTTGTTTATGGAAATATTCATATTTAAAGTGTGGATTAAATACCTTATTGTGCTTATGTATTGAATGATTTTTGGTTATTTATGAAGTGAGTTATTGTTACTTTAATTATTCTTGTTCTTTAATGTTTCCAAAAGGGATTAGCTAACCCTAGTACTCTCCCATTAACTCCGAATTAATTTTGGAAAAGATAATTTGGGGTTGGAAAAGATTAATTAACAAGAACTTGAGGCTTTAAGCCTCATTTTATAGATTCTACCTAGGGATAGGATTGAACTACTTGTAGCCATATCCGGGTGTGCTTAATCTCTTAATTGGGTTAGGAATAATTCAATTAGGAAGTCTTATTAGTCTTTGGAAAAAGCTAATTAAGAATTATTATCCGTGGCTAATTAATATAAACTCGCTCATATTTGTAAAGTCATGAAATACATTGGATCGTTACTTGAGTGTAATACCCGATGCATTCATACTTGTTGCCATTGATCATTTTACTTGCTTTCTAGGTTAGTTTATATTTTCGCATTTAGTTATAAATAATATCAAAACCAAAATCTATTCATTTGGCATTGCGCGATAAATGATAATTCTTTTTCATTCCTAATCGCCTCCATATTGTTCTCTGTGGAATTCGACCCCAACCTTGTTGGGTTACTATATTTGACATCGATCGCTTACACTATTTTAAGGTGCAATTTGAGCGTATCAATTTGCATGAGGCTAAGCCTTGCCTCCGTATCTGCTTAATGCTAAAACATTGCCTTCTCTTTGCATGGGACTAAGCCATGTCCCGAATCTTGCATGAGGCTAAGATATGCCTCTATATTTGCATAAGGCTAAGCATTGCCTTCTATTTGCATGAGACTAATCTTTGTCTCAAATTTTGCATGAGGATAAGCCTTGCCTCTCTATTTGCATAAGGCTAAGCATTGCCTTTACTTTGTATGGGAGTAGGCATTGTTCCGAACCTCGCACGAGACTAAGCACTGTCTCTCTAGCATTATCTATTCTCTTCTTTCGGGCTAAGCTCTGCCCTCAACTTCATACAAGACTAAGCCTTGTCTTGTTGCTTCTAGCATCATGTCTTTGCACCTCATGGGCTGAAATATCGCCAATTTGTCCGAAGGCGTCATAGTCTGAAAGCACCTTCCTCATAGCCGGAAGACACCATGCCATGGCCTGAGGATATCTCAAACTTTCATATCATTATTCAAAGGCGTCATGGTTCGGAGGCACTATTTTCATGGACCGAGAGCATCATTTCATGGCCTGCGAATCCCTTACCGCACAATTCATGGCCCGGGACATCATGGTCTAAGGACGTCATCCTCAATTGTCCAACGAAAATTCTCATGGTCTGAAGGGAATTTGCATCATGTTTAAATTGATGCAAAGATATATTCTTGTAGTACATCTTTTATTTTCAGGTAACCCGATGAGCAACCGTTACCCCAGTAGGAGCAATCCCTCTCCAGTTCTTTCATAATTTTTGAAACCTGACTGTCCACCGTAACTATTTCACCTATTCCAAACCTTGTGTCCGTTCTTGTGATAACTTCATCGGTATATTTCGTTGGCAAATCCAGAACTACACACGACCTGATTCCTGTAAAACCAGGGATATGTAGGCAGTTCGGAAATCGGAGTGCGGCCTATGTCTCTCAAATCACCCTACTTGGTCAAAATTGGCCATCATATCTTTACCCGACAACTCTTTCATCCTTACCGGGTAAAGAGGGGCAGATGTTGATACCCAATTTTTCCCTATATTATTTTCAAAATGCATATATATCTTCAAAACAATGCATGAGCATCAATTAATATTTTTCCCATAATTTCTGCATGTTTATGGATTTTTAATTAATTTTTTCCAGTATTTTATTATATAAATAATCACTAATTACATCACAAATGGTTTTATAATAAATTTATGGCTTAATTTTGTCATTTATATTTATACCAAGTTTTAATTATTTCATGAATAGCCACATTTACATGTTTAGGGTTATAATTGCAATAACTTTTGTACATAATTATCTTATATCACTAGAAAATAGCTTTTTATATTTTTATAATATTAAGTAATTATCTTAAATAATTTTTATGCATGAAATCATTTTATATAATTTATTAACTAATTTTTACAAATTATTTATCAAATTAATTGGGTATTTAACAAACAGCCTCTTTTAGTTTTTGATTTAATTTCAGAACTAGCCCAAAACACTACCCCCAGACCAATTAAAATACTCATAAGCCCAATTCCTATCTAAACCCGCCCAACTACCGGATCAAATCTTGGCCGTTGATCTCAGAGATCAACGGTCCAGGATAATGTTACCATTTTAATTAACCCCAACCCCCTAAACCCTAGCCATTCTTTCATTTTCGTTGTCCCCGTTTCCCTTCCCTCCTCAACTCTCTCTCAAGATCTCCCCTAACCCTAGCCGCCGTCAGCGGAAAACCCCCTAATCCATGGGATTTCTCTGTGATTTCAGGCCTCTGCCAGCCTCCTACCTCTTCTAGTTGTTCGATTTTGTTGTTCTATGAAGGAATCTCGAAGAGATTCAACTTAGATTGTTCAAAACCTTTCATGAACCTACCTATGGTCATCTCCGTTTGTGAGTACTATTATCTTCGTGTTTATGGCTCGAATTCTCTGGTTCCAAACCAGATTTCCTTTCATCTCTACCATTTTTCAAAACCCTAATCTCTTTCTACGTGGGTCTGTTCAGATCCTTGTAGATCTGAGATGATTTTTAGTATTATTTGATATTTTTCTTTGAAAACCTTCTGTTTTTTCTTATTATTAAACGATTTCAATGTTTTCCAAAACTAGGGTTTCGTCTTAAGTTCTTTGGGGGAAAAAAGGTTCTAAGTTTTTAAGTGTTTAACCTTGATTTTCTTTACTTGTTTGACTGATTTTTATGTCTATGATTTAAACCCTAGGTTTTCTACTTATTTCACTGATTATTTCAATAATTTGCCCGTTATTTTTCATCCTTGTCAATTAGAAGAGATTGACTGATTCTATTAGGGTTCAAATTATATATATTTTCGATATTGATACTTCTCTGTGATTATCTATCTATTTTCCTTATTTTGTGACGCCTAATGGTACGACTTACTTTAATTAGATTATTAGTCTGATTTATGGGATTTAATTGACTTCTACACGGTCTGTGATTGATTTATTTACCTTATTTGAATCCCAATCTGAGTTGTTAATTGATTCTCCCCAATTTAGGGGGAGTTTCCCGGATTCTTTTGAATTATTTGGCCAAATTTAGCCCCCAATTAATTGGCCGATTATATTTGTTTGTCTTATTTGTGAACTCTAATTTTCTTACCTTTATTGTTTTACTCTGCTAAGTGCTATATAAACTCTCATTATGATTTCTTTAAACAGACGAACACACTTAGAAAGTCATACACACACACACACACACAAACTATTACACACTCTCCATTACAATTCTTTCTGTTACTTGTGTTTATTGCACTGTCTAGCCGGCTGGAAGCCAAGGCTAGACTCTTGGATCCTATTTGCTTCACCTTTCTGTTGTTATCTCTTACTGGTATGTCTCCACTCCTATTATCATTGAATATGCTATGAAGTTAAACCTATGTGCTTTCCTGTTTATTGCTCTCAATCAGAATGACTACTTCTGTGTAGTTAAACCCATGTCTTTCCTGTTTGTTGATCTTAATTAGCATGACAACCACTGTGTAGTTAGACCTATGTCTTTCCTGTTTATTGATTTTAATCAGCATGACTACTTCTGTTGCTATGTCCTATTCAGTGTTATGTAATTTGGCTGTTATCATATCTAATTAAACCTATGTGCTTCATGTTTATGGTTACTAATCAACATGTCTATCTCTTTTGCTATGCCATATTCAGTGTTATGTAATCTAGTTGTTATAAGATGCCAACCTGCCTCTGCCTGCTTTATATTTCTGTTAACTAGCATGCCCTTAACTCTTGTGAATTTGTCTTGTCCAATATGGCAATAGGATTCATACACTCTTGCATGTTCCTATTTGATCCAGGATACTGGCCTACTGGTCTCCCAACTAGCATGCTTTCATTCTTGTCCAGTTTATATGTTTATCCTAAAAAGTCCTGATTAATGATTTTTATTCTCTCAATCCCTGCTACCTTTTCAGTATAATTGTCGGATTAATACTCTAATCCCAGCATGTTATTCCCTGTTTAATACATATTTACATGCTCACTTAGTAACTGTTAATGAATTAAGCCTACTTAGGCAATGTGAAACCCTGCTTGGTTTGATTGTGACACTATTATGTATGTTATTTGACTACTGGAGTCCATGACTGAACTCCATCTGTCAGATGTGGTTCAGCTTGTAGTTCTTGTAACCTAGTAATCTGTTTTATCCACTTTTAAAATTAAAAAAAATGTTTTTTTCCTAAAACTATCTCCTACTTTCATATACTATTTTCAACTCCTACTCTTAGAATATCTAGGGTCCTGCCCCTCCAGTGTGAGCACTGCCTAGGAGTCCATGAGACTCCTCCGAACTCTGACACACTAGGATTGGCTTTTCTAATTTTTATACAAAAATTGTTCTTTAGGTTCTGGTGTGAGCATTGCTCCGGGTCCTTGAGGCCCTTGGGAACTTTGACACACCAGAAGCCTAGTTGTGTTATTATGGACTACTGTATAGTATACATCAGACTTGATTGAAGGCCTGGCTTCCAGGTTTACCTTTGGGCCTGTCAAGGCTCCCTATAGTATAGTGATTTCCATTATATAATTCATTGATATTCGTCTATAATAATAATCTTTGTAAATAGATATGGGGTTATTAGTAAAGCTGGGGGGATTTTATATATCATTTATCATATCCGGGCAGAAACCATGCCCATAGGCTATTGTAATAATATTTATTTGCATTAGAAACCATGTTCATAGGGTTTATCTCATTATGTTGAATTTTCACCCTAGAAATCCTGCTTCTAGGTCGTTTGTCCATTATGCATTAATAATCATGTTTTCAAAACCTCTATGTGTGCATAGAAATCATGTTTCTAGGATCTTTTGTTGCACTCGCTTGGCAGTTAATTGACAAATTTATTCGCTTAGACATCATGCCTATAGGAAGAACATATAAAAAAATCAGTTTCATTACTTAACCGTCATGCCTACAAGGAATAAGTATAAAAATAGTTTCAACACTTAGATATCATGCTTGTAGAGATAAATATGTAAAACCAGTTTCTGTGTCATGAAGTAACACTTGTGATCAATTTTCAGCACACAGACAACATGCCTATAGGATCTAAACAGATAAAATCTGCCTGTTAAAAATCAATCATTGGCTTATAATTATCGTCTGATTAACGCTTAGATACCATGTCTATAGGATCATGCCCGGTTATCACCTAGGCAAGCTTGTAGGTTAATTAAAGTTATGAAGTTTAAAACTGTGTTTGTTTGACTGCTTATAAATGTGCCCAAATTTAGTAAGTGATAACAGCTAGGTGCACATTGCCTCGCCTTAATGAAAATGCCGCATATTCTATTTTGTGCTCATCTAGATATCCTGCTATAAGACCTTTAAATAGTATAAACTGCTTTGTCTGAATAGGCGTGCATCTTTGTTTATTTGTGGAAGTAAATGTGAACCCCCTTAACTGCTTTTTAAGTGAAAGTCCAATTTGCTTTTGTTTGATGCCTAGTTTTTCTCCTTTTAAGCATCATAGGTGAGTCTAGAACCACCTTAATAGAGGTCCTAAACACCTCCGGGGCCATAAGTAAGGTACGGGTAATGCACGCATAGGGTACGTATTTGATGCTATTAGAACGCTTAGATAATAATTAAGGGGAGGGTAATTGGGTAGTAAAGGATATGATGACTTGTGCGCTAATGCTACGCGTAACACCTCTAGTTGAGGAAAGTTACGGAGTATTGCATAGAAATGATCCTATAGGCTAATAAACCTAGTGTGAGCACGTGATTTTCTACCTATCGTATAATCCTACAAAAATCTCAATTAATTAATTGATTTCATGAATTTAGTTGAATTTTAGTGCTATTTATGAATTTATTATACGTTATGTAGCCATAATTCGTCTTTTAAATCTATAAATAATTTAAAATGACATAATTAGGTACATAACCTGTAATTATTATTTAAATGATAGCGAAATGTAATTACCCGACATAGAGAAGGTTTAATGTTCAATTTCTTGGTTTAATTACTTTTTCTTTAACAAAAATTGTGAAATTTGGTTAGGAGTAAATTAAGGGGTGTGATTATTTTTAATTAATTGGCAAAGCTATACAAAGACTATGTTAAAATTAATTAATACATTTATTTTTTTAGCATTAATCTAGTTTAAATTAATTAGGTAAGTCTAGATTGGCTAAAAATGAGTAAAAAATCGGACCTGGGCTGGAATTGCCCAGGCCCAATAGAAATTACCCACCAACGGCCCGAATACCCAGTCCAAATTCCCCCTTTGACCCGTCCAAGACCCATCCAAACGACCCCGTTTAAGCCCCTTGAATCCCTAGCCATTGGATCCCATTGATCCAACGGTCCTGAACCCCACACCCCTAAAACTATTTAACTGTTCCTAACCCCTGCCCCCCAGTCACTCTAAAGTCTAACACCCCCGCCCCCCTCTTCATCTCTCCCCTTTCTCTCTAGAGACCAGCCCCGTCGCTGCCGTCCACCACCAGAGTCCCACCGTCCCCCGTCGTCCTCTATCGGCCGAAAATCGCCTCCGGCGGCGGAGCTTCTCCAATCGACCCCAAAATCATACCAGATGATCCCCATGACCTCCCCAACCACCTCCCATTGTTAGTTTCCTCAAACAACCAGTCGATTTTCTTCAATTTCAAATCTGAAATTCGGAACCCAAGGTCTCCTTCTACAAGACGACTCAGATACTTTTAATGGCTCTAACCTACACGGATCGATAGCTCTCAACAAGGGCTATTGATTTCTGTGGGTTCGAGTAATTTTCAAACCTGCCGGAGTCCGGCCAAGGTCCGGCAACCTCATTTTTCCGGCCAAAATCCCTCAAACGGGTACTCTCTTTGTTTCTCTATCTATGTATATGTATATTATTATGTAAATGCGCTTGTGTCTTGACCACTGATTCATCTGTTTTTCGTTTAAGTTTAGTTTTTTTTTTTTTTTTTTTTTTNAATCCCTCAAACGGGTACTCTCTTTGTTTCTCTATCTGTGTATATGTATATTATTATGTAAATGTGCTTGTGTCTTGACCACTGATTCATCTGTTTTTCGTTTAAGTTTAGTTTTTTTTTCTGTTCGTTCTCAAACCAAAAATCATGTTGGATCACTGTTTCGTTTATGATTCAATCACTTGAGTTTATAATTTGTTTACGTGTTCTGTTCTCAAATGTTACAAGTTAATCTGTGATTAGTATTAGGTTTTTCGGTTTCCTTTTTTTTCATTTGATTTTACAAGAACATTATATGTATGGATTTTTGTCGACAATCAAGCATGAATGATCAGTTGTTTGATCCATAAATCTTGTGTTAGAATACTGTTAGTTCTGGACTGTGTATAACTATGTATGATTGTTAAAAAAATTATATTAACATCATCGAATTTGTAATTTTTTTCTTTTAGCACTTAGTTTATTCATACCCGGCCTTCCAGAATTTCTTTACCAGACAGTTAATTACTAAATTAACTAGGTTAGTCGATTAATTAGGTTAACGCTGAATCCTGAACCAATGTATGGTCATGGATTAACCTAGTTTAATCATAAATCTTAAGGTTAACTTAGTTAATGACAACTGCCTAAAAAATAACTTGTTAACATAGGTTAATAATCTCTTAAGTAATTAACTAAATCCTAAAATCTGCCTAAGATGATTAGTTGAGGATTAATTAACAAAAATAAATCATTTAACCTAAGCTTAATAATTAGTTAATTTCTGATTTTAGGTAATTGAGTTTGAATTAATTAAACTAGATCAGTTAATTAAGATTAAGGGATTAATTTGATTGATTACTTTAAGTAACAAGTTAAACCTAGTTTGACTAATAGGAATTAGTCAATTAACCTTTAACTAACTAACTTAGCCCAAGTTAAGAATAAATAATAGTTAACTCAAGAACATAACTAGGGTTTGTTAACCCAAGGTTTAATAATAATCCAAAGAACCTTCTAGATTTGAGAAATCAGATTTTTTAAGGATTTTAAGGTAATTTCATGGGCTAAAAACTTCTAGAATAAGGGGTAGTTGTCCCAAAGGATAAGGGTGACAGCTGCCCTAGTACTATTTTCAGCTTTTAGATGAGGAATATGCCAAAGCATATCCCATCCTTGAGCTCTCTATAAATAGACTCTCTTTTTACATATTGGGGACCCTTTTTTGGACACTGAAAATTTCTTTTTAGAGACTGAAATTTTTACTGAAGAAGCATTATCCCATATTCTACAAACTCTTTTCTGAAGATTGAATCTACCATCCTTGCTCACTAAAAAATCATTTCCAAACTTATGAAAATACCTTTTGTTTGTTTGATGATCTGATTCGAAAAAAGATTTTTTGCTTATACTCTCAAACTCTGGGTTGGTTTTCTACTGCTGCTACTGTTTATTTGGTTAAGCTTTTGGATGCTGCTGATCTTGCCTCTATTTTTGTTGTATTGCTGCTATTTGACCTTTATTTGGTCAAGATTTGAATTGATTTTCTTTTCAAACGGTATGTAACTATTTAATATTATTGAAAAACTCAAAAATATGAACCTCATCTTCCTCTTTGCTCGAATTTGCCTCCTTCTATAACTGAATTTTTGTTGGTGTAAAAATTTGAAAGTTGGATTGGTTAATATGTTGATAATAACAATCTAAATATATGTGTTTATTCCTGAAGTCAGTATGTATTAGTGAGTTAGATTCCATTTTTTCGTTTGCTTCTTAGTTCGTTATTAAGGAAAAAAGACACTAGGGTAGATGAATTTGACCCTTCAATGGTCAAATTCACCCCACAATAGTGCCAAAACAGTAGTTCATATCGATAAAATTATCTCTTTTGGGAGATAAAAGAAGTAGTCAGATGGCTTTTAGAGTAAAGAATCTGAATCCCTTCAAAGGATCAGATTCATTCTCTGTAAAAGCCTACAAAACAAGATTATGGTATAATTGGCAAGAAGAACAAGTATAAGACCTATGGAGCTGAATCTGACCTCTTTTATGGTCATATTCAGTTCACAAAAGGTATGAATATACTTAATTCATCCAGAATTTAATTTCCTTTATGGTCAGATTCATCCCATAAAATGCCTAAAGGGTCTATTGTTAATGTTGTCCAAATATTAAACTCTGGACTTATAGTTTTAGATTAGCGTCAAAAGTGCAGGTGTAAATCTTTAAGGTTTGTTGAAGCTCGCACGGGAGAAGCAACTTTAATGTATATCATTTCGTTTTGTTAGAAAACTTGTATTCAGGGACAGAAATTGTATTTTTTTTAAATTCTATCCTGGTATGTAATTGTAATAGGGACTAGGCTATGTTAAAGTTTGTAAATCAGTTGTGTTGCCAGGAGCGTTTATCATGACGGTTATGGGATCCGAAATTTTAGACCCATTAACTATGTCAAATAATTTTCTATTGACTAAATAATGTGAGGAGTATTTCAGTTCAAATCAATTATCAAAAGGTAGAATTTATATTCGAAATTTTAAAACTGTTTATTCTAAGCGAAATAATCAACACTCAGCTTTGCATACACCAATGTTTTCTTCGATTTAAAATTCTTTTCTAAAAGTATCAGATAATCATGATCCAAAAAGACTCACTAGTTTGATTGTATTTATAAGTTGTCCCGTCGCAAAAGATAAGGATAAATTTCTCTGATCAAGGTATAAATATTCATGAATGGTGTATAGGTCAAATAGCAAAAAAAAAATATTAAAAAAATCTGATGTATGTAACGTTATATTTGCAATTCAAGTATGCCTCATTTACTACTATACAAATGTTAAATGTGTTTCACATGCCTACTCTTGTTTGTTAAGTTGTTCGATTTCGAATCATGTTTAGGTAACCCAATTTAGGATGGTCTAAAGTGATGAAAATTCGGGCTAGACTAGGCCATAGCCCATGTTTCATGACACGATTTAGCAATAGACTTTAGACATAATAAATCCCGAAAGCTTTTGAGGTGGAGACTATCATGAACTTAGAAAGATAAATTAATCGTCAAAGTATACGTTTTACGTAACTTTGAATAAAAATAACTAAAATATACCCTTTTATCAAATTGTGTATATGTTTACGTAACACAAATAAAGACTAAAATAAACATTCGTAGAGACACTTTTAGGAGCGAATTTCTTAAGAATTATCAGAATTGCATACACGCCCGCGTGACGTGATTTCGGTTTTCTTTTGACAACAAAAATAAAATACGCGCTCGCGCAACTTTATTTATCTCCTTGAATAAGTTCAGTGTCAAGAATTACGTACACGTTCGCGTGAAACGATTTTAGACACATTTCAAACTCTACGGGTTTTACGCATACGTAACTTGTCTCAAGACAATTCTTTAAATACTAAAGAATAATAAAAAGCGGTAAAAATATTTAAAAAATGCACATAGATATAACAGCAGTAATTGAATAATTTTTAGGCCAAGTTTAATCATTAAGAGACCGTGCTAGAACCACGGAACTCGGGAATGCCTAACACCTTCTCCCGGGTTAACAGAATTCCTTAACCGGATTTCGGTTCGCAGACAATTTAAACAGAGTCAAAATTCCTCAGTTTTGGGATTTCTAAATAAATAAATGGTGTCCCAGAACACCGTAAAAAAATTCTGGTGGCGACTCATAAACTAATAAATAAATCCCAAAATCGAATAATGTCACTTAAAGTGGAAAAACTCCCTTATTACCCTTACCGGGTGAAAAAGGAGGTGTGACAGCTCTGGCGACTCTACTGGGGATTGTTACCCAGAACTTCTGGTTCAGGGTTCAAGAATTCGAGCTTATTAATGTGATTTTACTTGGCTTTATTAATTGTAATATTATTGTATTTTATGCGCTCAATGTGCTAATTGTTATTTATTTCCCGCTTTGATATTTATTTGAATTGTATTTAAAATGCCTTCTTACGCCTCCCTTCTGAGTCTTCTAAAATTGGTGCACACGTTCGCGTCCCCGCCTTTTTGTTAGATGTCATACCATGTAAGAAATACGGGGATGGACTAGCCACTAGGCCGGATAGCCTTTCGTGCTACCGATACGTCGCTCCCACCCCGACTGGAGTTGTCCGCTCGGGTAGCCAAGGTGTAGAACAAAACCCCAGGTTTAAACCCTAGAATGACAAAATCTCATGTCGGATCCCTAGTAGGAACGTTTATCTGCATCATGTGCATGTTGACTTAGGGGACTCAACACAGGGGTTGGGCCCGTCTAGGACAGGTGTACCCGAAACAAAAAAGACCATCCTGATGCATCCTATTTGATTACGTGCATTATTTGTCTCGGTTTGTCTGTTGACCGGCTAAATAAAGAAAGAGAACAATAGAAAAACCAAGAGCGAGAAAGTATAGGAAATTACCAGTGTTGAAAAACTTGATATTTGAAAATACCCCGGAACTCTGTCAAATTTTCCAGAAAAGAAAAGGATTTCAAAACAATTGGAAAAAAAAGGGGAGAAAAAGATTTCCAAATAGTTGTAAATGAAAAAAAAAAATTAAAGTCATTTTTTTAGTCAAAACTGACCGAACTACGTGGGTCTGATTCTCATCGGATATGAGATATGTAGGAAAGCCTCGTCGGTGCCGACCCCACTTTTCAAAAAAAAACAAACAAAAAATGTCTGTCAGTCAAAATAAAACCGACCAAGCTTCGGTTAAAGTCTTACACTGTTCTTGCCAAAATAGCCTTAGAACATTTTCACATTGTCGAAAGGCTATTTTCGTCAAAGAACGAATTTGTCTGTCACTTTTTCCGAAAAGTGCCCCATTGGCCTCAAGACTTTATTCAAAGTAAGAAGGGGCCATTTTGGCAAAAAATGACCACTTTGGTCAATATTGCACAAATAAGCCATTTTAGAAAAGTTTGTCTTCCAAAAATTAAAAATGGGTCTTTTGTTTCAAAATCAGAGGTAACCCTAACCATGTTTGCTCACAGGTGCAAAAATAAAAATTGTCCAAACTCCGCAACTAAACACTGTAGAAGGGGCTCCACTACAACTCTAGATGTGGTGGCATGATATAGATAAAGAAGGAAAAGAATGGATTCGCAAACAATTGGGGTCTTTTGTTAATCTTATGGGAGTCAAGCCCTGAAAAGACTTGATCCAAGCCTTGGTAACCTTCTGGGATCCAGTCCACAATGTGTTCCGCTTCTCGAATTTTGAGCTCACTCCAACTTTAGAAGAGGTCGCCGAATACGTGGGTTTTGACACTGACTTAAGGAATCAACAACTCATCTTTACAAGACCTATGTTGGTGCGCCGGTTCTTCGAGGTCCTTCGTGTTAGCCGGCAACTCAGCAAAAACCGAGTATTCAATGGGTGTTGTTCATTCTATTTCCTATACTCCAGATATGGCTTCTCAGATGGATTTGAAAGACATGAAAAGGGCTTGACCAATAAAGAAGATAAGGATACCTGGAGAATCCATCGCCGGTTTGCTTTCATCGTAGCATTTCTGGGTGTTATGGTCTTTCCCAATGCTGAAAGGACTATTGACATTCGGGTAACCAAAATCGCCCAAGTTTTGACTGAAAAGAAAGACCATACCCTGGGTCCCCTCATATTATCTGACATATTCCGGGCTTTGACTGAATGCAAGTCAGGAAAAACATTCTTTGAAGGTTGTAATGTTATTCTTCAGATGTGGTTAATTGAACATCTTTGCCATCACCCACCACTCATAAGCTATGGTACCGATACTGATAAAAACAACTTAATCCAGGGCTATGAGGAAAGAGTGAAAGATTACCTTTGTCCAGAAGGGGTCGAGGCCTGGGTTGATCATCTGAGATCTCTAAAAGCAAACCAAATAGAATGGACTTTGGGATGGCTCCCACTCCAAGAAGTCATTATGTCCGCTGCCAGGAACCACCTACTGTTGATGGGTCTCAAGAGTATCCAACCATATGCGCCCCAGCGGGTTCTGAGACAATTAGGTCGTTACCAAGTCATACTTGAAGAAGAATATTTGAGTGTCCAAGTTATCGAGCTACACCCCGAGGCCCCCTTACCTGAGGCCTTAGTTCAACAAAGTTGGAACGGTTGTCGGTACTTGAAAGCAGATACTCAGGTACCCAATTCTACTAGATGGGAAGTTGATCCAAGGTATGAAGCATGGTTTGAGAAAAGGAATTGCATTACTGAAGGACCGGAACCTGAGCCAGAGAGGCCCTCTAAAAGGCCTCATGTGCAAGCTTTTGATGATAAAGTTCAAGAAAGGATAGCTTGGGCCGAAAAAGAAAGAGAATATCAAGCCACCATCCATGATTTATAAGAAAAGTTGAGAAATATGGAGTTTGACAATCAGTTGCAGGCACAGGTAGTCGAGGGTGAAAAATGACAAATGACTCGAGAAAATGAGGTGCTCTGTGCCCAAGTTCGGAACCTGAAGATAGCCTCGAGACGCCTGTGAGAAGCGAAAGAGATGAAAAGCTCATTAACAACTTAAGGTTTAAGGTACATGACTACACCTTCAATTTAAGAAAAGCCGAAAAAGACTTGCTAGAAGCCCAAAGGGAGTTAGCAAAAGGGACAGAAGAGCAGACTCGTCAACTGAGGCAAAAATATAGTAAAGAAATGGCCATCTTGAAAGAAAAGTTATTCGCCATGGGGAACAAAATGGTCCAACAAACCAAAGACTTTAGAGTAGAGAAGGAGCATTGGTATGCAGAGATTGGTCAGTTGGAGGGAACAGTGCAAGAATTGCAAAAGAAAAATGATGCAACTTCCCAGGTGTTAGGAGCCCGATCACATCAGGTAGACCGCTTACTTCGGGAGAAAGGGATCATACGGCACAGAATTACAGAAATAGCCGACTACGTGGTGCAAAAATGCCATGAGTGTGAGGGTAAGACCACTTCCATGTTCTTTGCCACCATGATGACTTTCGTCCATCAAGTAATGGACGAATTGGATCGACTTCAGCAGGATATTGCACAAAGGCTTAATAATGCACCACCAGCACCGAGAAGACAACCAGAGGCTCTCCTTTACCATTGATGTTTTTGAGTCTGTACTTTTATTGCTTTAAATGATAAGATGTCTTGTTTTAAGTCTAGAGTCTGTATTTTTCTTTCATGTTCATTTGGTATTTCCAAAAATCACTTGTAACGGAAAGAACTATCTTTAATAGTGAAATGAAAATTGCCTTTACTTTTCTATTTCATGAACTACGTAATGATCAGATTCATGCGGCGTCATGATACGTAGGCGGATCACATAGGATTCGATCATAGCCCCAAAGAAAAGAATAAAGAAAGAATAAAAAGAAAGAAAGAGAGAGATAATACTAAAGCCGAGATGAAACACACAGTCGTTGCAAACATTTTAGAGCAACAATAACTGCTTAGGTGCATCGCATCCCAACGTGTGATTCCTATGTGTTAAAATCTCCTACTAACCCAATTTGATGTCTACTCTTAAGGTTACTATTCTTACGGTGGTTGGTTGCGGTGATATTCTGGCGACACATCCATATTTCACCAGATCTAAAGGAAGTGTAGCAATGACATCGGAAAGTCACCTATCTATTATTGAACTAGAGGATGGACCCACATCGGTTATCACTCAAGCGGAATCGGCAGTTGCCGAAGAAAACAGAAGACTAAAATGCCGTATGCTAGAGATGTGGGGCGCTTGGTCCAGTGGGAGGGAGCTACCTAATGCCATCCCCAGTTTTCCTGAACTGATTCCCAGCACCGGAGGGACCACCAACGTGCCCATTTCAATGCCAAACCCATTTACTCCATTTGGGTTCCCAACCATGGCCTCAAATTTTACCGGAATGCCTTCTGAGGTTCGCCCCCAGGCACCGACTTCGGGATTACCTTCTGTGGTGTTAACCGCGCCTCCAGCTACTGGTGCGGCATAACCAACACTGGCGCGACAGAGCTTCGAGCCAGCAAATTTTACTTTCCAAGCTCCTCAGTTCCAGTTGGATACTGCCCGGGTTACTCCAAATGCTTACTCGCAGTACCCACAATTTGAGTCCCTTGTGGAACCAGAAAAGATCTTGAAAAGTATTGAATAGGATGAAATAACCCGAAAAATGAAGAGCCTCGAGCAAAGTTTGAAAAACATCCAGGGTTTAAGCGGCCAAAAAAGCGTGTCATATGCTGATTTATGCATGTTTCCTCACGTGCATCTACCTGTGGGTTTCAAGACACCCAAATTCGAAAAGTATGACGGGCATGGTGACCCGATCGCCCATCTAAAGAGATACTGCAACCAATTGAGAGGGGCGGGAGGCAGAGAAGAGCTACTAATGGCATATTTTGGGGAAAGTCTCACCGGTATCGCCTCAGAGTGGTACATTGATCAAGACATATCCCATTGGCATATATGGGATGACTTGGCTCGGGATTTTGTAAAGCAATTCCAGTACAATATAGATATAGCTCCGGACAGAAATTCTCTGTCCAATTTCAAAAAGAAAGCTTCCGAAAGCTTCCGGGAGTACGCAATCAAATGGCGGGAACAGGCATCCCGAGTGAAACCTCCCATGGAGGAAAATGAAATGATTAGTATCTTCCTACAGGCCCAAGAGGCCGATTATTTTCAGAATATGATGTCCGCCATGGGCAAGCCGTTCGCGGAGGCCATAAGAATTGGCGAGATGGTCGAAAATGTCTTGAAGACAGGCCGTATTTTAAGTCAATCTACTTTGAGAGCCACCTCCCAAGCTATTAAAACCGGCTCGGGAGTCCTGGCAAATAGAAAGAAGAAAGAAGAAGGAGCCATGATGGCTTCGGGCCCTAGGAATTCTCGGCGACCTCGGGGATATCCAGGGCCATTTCCCGGAGCTGCACAACACTACTATCCTCATCAGGAAGTAGCCTATTCCATGCCATATGCTGTAATGAATGCTCAGCCACAGCCTCGGCCACAGCAGTATAACCAAAACAGAGCTCCACCACCCAGAAATAACCATCCTCCTCCAGCTCCATATAATACATGCCCTCCTCAAAACAACTACCCGTACAACGCTTACCCCCGTGAACCACCAAGGAGATTTAACTTCACTCCTATTGGTGAGCCTTATGCGAGCCTTTTCCCAATGTTAGTCCAGATGGGGCTTCTGCAGCCCGTACCTCCGACTAGGAACAATTCAACATCAGCATCATATAAGCCGAGAACCAATTGTGCCTACCATTCCGGAGCGGAAGGGCACGACACGGAGGAATGTTGGACCTTTAAACGAGCCGTGGAGAACCTTATAAAAAAAAGAAGGTGGTGCTAAGGGACGAAGAAGCTCCCAATGTGACTAACAATCCATTGCCCGCCCATAACAATGGGCATGTTATCGGCATGATCCGCGAGGACCAAGATTTTAATCCAGCTTTGAAGGTTATAATTGCCATCGCAGATGCAGAGAAAAAGCCTAAGGCGGCACCCAAGCCAGCCAAGGGAATAAAAAAGAGTAATCCCGTCCCTCAAGCTATGGAGAAAGCTGAAGCCAAGGCAAAGATAGGATCTTGTAAAGACGTCGTCCTTTACGTCCCCAGGGCACCCAAGAAGGAACAAGGTATGTTGAGCCCGCCCAGACGGCTGCAGTTCAACAGAGCCATGATGAACGGCCCAACAATGTATGTTCCATAAGGGACGTACGTGGAACGGAGGCAAATAACCTCGTCAAAGCTGAATGAGCCTGTGGTTATTAGCCGCGCGCCGCAAACTCCCGTAAAGAATACCATTGTCGTCCCTTGGAATTACAAAAAGATGATAGTAACATACAAGGGAAAAGAGATCACGGGAGTAGCAATTGAAGCAAACTCCTCTGAAGGATACCTTAATTTGAAAGAATTATCCAAGAACAAGCACAAACGCTTCCTCCTCAAGAAACCCATCACCACCGAAAAAGCAGAAGAGTTCTTCAAGAAAATGAACATGGCTGAATACGCCACAATAGAAGAGCTCAGGAAAACCCCTGACGAAATCTCACTTTTATCTCTGTTGATGGGCTCAAACGAGCATCGGAAAATACTCTTGAAAACGCTAAATGAAGCATATGTTCCGGCAGAGACCTCAGTCGAACAATTGGAAAGAATGGCTGAGCGTTTC
>ML268625.1:0-49350 GCA_005239495.1 Nicotiana undulata
GATTGTCACTGATATTCTCGGTTATTTCTGAAACATTCATTATCCGAATTGTTATTTACGGAGATTGAGTTCGTCACCACCTCCTCAGACCATAGGTTGTTTTCGTTACTTACCTGCACACTGTGTGTGCAGATCCAGGTGCACCGAGATTTGGCGTGGATCGGTGATAGCAGCTTATCTCTCAGCGCCGACGAGGTAGCAGCTGGCGTTCGCTGTTCCGTCCCTCTTTTCCTTATTTTCCCTCCTGTATTAGAAATTGGAAACTTAATACTTCTGTATTATTTCTCAGCTGTATTGATGTTAGTAGTTCATGACTGCGTGACTCCAGATCCTAGGTTGATTGTTGGAGCTTATTTCTTCTGTTAGACTGTTTTAAATGGTTAAAAATGTCCGTATTTCTATGAGTTGAGCCAATAATGAGTAAATTTCCCTAGTAAATGAATTGAGTATTGTGTAACGGTTGGCTAGCCTGGTTCTACGACAGGCGCCATCACAACCCGGAAACGGGTCGTGACAGTAGCAGCACATAGTCGAGTAAATTAGTAAACAATAGGTCCTTTAGGCATGATTTCTAAATAACGTAAATCACATAGGCAGCATTGGTTTACCATCGTTTAGGATCCTAAACTCATGATTTCTATGTGAGACGGGATGAAGATCTTATAAACATTATATCTATCGATAAGTAATACGCAGACATGGAACATTGTTGACATGTAGCGGGAAATTCTATTTGATCCTATAGACATGCTATCAACCCAGTCATGCAAAATTAAACTATCACATGCCCCCTTTTAACTATTTTTCCCTATTGTCAATTTTACAAATAATTACAAACAGAGAATAAATAATTAAATGCCCAATATAAATACATAAATAACCTAGTGACACATCCGAGCCTTCAACAGCCTCGAAGTTCATTCAAACCTAGATGTCCAGGCTCCATGTGCATAAGATCAGGCGGACAATGCACGTTTGAACTCAGTACCCAGATCAGGCCCAAAAGGCAAGCCCAAATTCTCAAACAGACACATTCACCCAACATGCAACAAAAAATGTTGATCATTCAAACAAGTTATCCACACAACTTAGCACTCAGGCAAAAACACACGTGTACACACAAAAATTCAATATTTGAGGTTTATAGACTACCCAATAAATAGGATTCCCTAAGTAAATTTTAGGAGGCTTCAGAGCACATAAGCAAGACAAGAACAACAATCAGCTTTATAAATCACATGAATGGCTTACAAGCATATACTCTGAGAATAATACTTAAGCGGTACATAGAAAATACATGTGTTCAGGGGAAAACATCACCTATTGGAATCCATTCAAGTACCTCTAAGATATATCATCTATTATGGTCAAGACTTAATACCACAGGACACAACCAAACAGAAGCTTCTACATGGAAGGTTGAACACGAAAGGTCGAGGCAAAACATCTTATATACATGGTCAAAACGAGCAAAATGAGAAGACAAAAGTTCAAGAAGCAATTCAGCGACAATTGCGAGTCAAGAAGAGTAGTGAGAACCTTAGAGTCTCCGACACTTCAGAGTTCATAGAAGCCTCAAGGGCTCCGAGCAGTGCTTGTGCAGGAGGAGGTTATTGATCAATACCAGGATAGCCTTGGTTTTTTATCCACTCCCAATCCACACTCAATAGTGCATGGAAACAGTCGTTGGAAGAATAGTACCCAACACGAGTTAGGGTCGATTTCCTCAGGGAGTTAAATATGGGTGTTAGGGTGTACACTTTATGAGTGTAGATGAAATATCTCAATTATACTTCAAAATAAAGGGGTTTTGTAATCTACTTCTACAATTGACACTAGCAATGATTAACTAAGGAAAAAAGACTACAAAATGAGTAATTGTTTATGTTGTTTTTATCAAATTGGTAAAAGTCCCATGGATGTAACCTTCACCTAGGTGTTAGCCTAATTGGTAAATTACGATAATGCTTGTTTTAGTGATCAGGGTGTATTATAACTCTCAACTCTATATTACCCACTAAATACCTCTCGGTTATAGAGTGATTTTGCCCAAATTGGCTTTCGTAAGACCGTTTAAATAGCAATTAAAATAGTGGTTATCATCTCAAGTCGGGATTTTTCCTATCTCTAGTTCAAACCCTTAAATTAGGCTAGCCAAAACCTTAACTAGCCTAGTTTCTTGTTAGCCAAGATTTTCTAGACTAAGTCCCTCTTTCTCAAGTAAGAACTAAGTCAAAGTGGCATGAATTAGTGTTTTCAACCATTAATTCTAGAAATAATGCATGAATAATGTTAAATAATACATACCCAATCATAAACTAGAATTAGATTAACCACCCATAAAGTTTACATACTAGGGTTGGGTCACAACCCTAGATAAAATTTAGCTACTCATAATAGAAATTGAAGTAAATAAAGAAGAAGAACTAATTAAAGCCATAATACAAGATTAAAATGATAAACTAATGTTGATATCACTCCAAAATGGTCACAAATTACCAAAAGTAGAAAACTATAATGGCTACAGCTAAAAAAAAAAACTATAAAAATTGCCCTAAAAAAGTATTTCTTGTCTATTTATAGTGGCCCAAAATTTGTTGACAAAAATTCCCTTCGGGCGGTTCTACGGATGCACAATTCCATGTGCGGTCCGCAGTTTTCTTGTTTTTGCAAGTGGATGATTTCTGTGTTTGGTCTGCAGCTGCACTTTAGCTTCCGCGGCTACACTTTTCCTTCTGTGGCTGCACTTTTGGTAAGGCTTCACACTTGGTAATGTTCACACTCGCTGAACTTGTTGAATTCTTGTCGGCGCGATCATGTTTTGCGGTGGCATAAATTATGTATAGTCCGAACTTTCCCAATCATCATCTGAGCTTCAGCACCAGATGTGTGGCTGTAGAGATAATTCTGTGGATCGCACTTCTCCCGTGCTGCACTCCTTTTTTCCCTATGAGCCAGAACACTCACTTTTGAGTTAGATTTCTTCATTGAGGTCCAATATTCCAATATTCCTGCCAGTTGCACAATTTCATTAGTTTTGGGAACAAAAATTAACATGTTCGGACAAAAACTAAAGTAAGAAGGTATTAATTAGTGGGTAAAATCCACACTTATCAACTCCCCCAAACTTAAGTCTTTGCTTGTCCTCAAGAAATTAGATTAGTTCCCACCTCCTCGAATGAAAGGTCATTTCAAAGAGTCAATTGTAAGCCATTCATATTCAGTGGAGCAACAATTACTCACAATACTCATGCATTTTCGACAAGGTGACAAATCACATATTATGCACATATAGTACTAATGTGACATTTGAGCTTCATGAATTTACTTCACTCATCAAGGACTCTTGCTCTATCATGTAGATCATGGTGGACTCCAAACTCTTCCTCCTCTACCTTCCATTTGCCAAGCTCACTTTAAAAGTTAACACTCAATTTTTATATCAATGAAATGTTCAGTCTTCTCTCAAAAAAGAATGTCGCAAGTTAAGCTTCAAGTACCATAGTAAGACTTCACCACTAATGTAAGCTTACTCGGTTCAAAATCAAGTAGGACTTCTTTCGGATTATAATGAAGGCTTTTGGATTGGGGTAGCATACCATATGGGATAAGTTGTTACGCCCTTCCTTAAGCACTCCACATTCTCAATTCTTGGCTCATATTTACCAACTCTTAGGCATTTCCTTTTTCTTGGGGGCTAGAGAGACTTGACATCATTCTTTCTTGTTCATTTCATTCCTTTCTCCCTTGATTCCCATACTATAGATAGTCGGCTCTTTTTAATTTCATAAACCTTCATTTTTATTCTCTTTTTAGCATTTTCATTTTCGTATTTCTTTTCTTTCCTTTTCTATTCATAGAAATCCTTCTTTTTCTCTTTTTGTTGCCTTGATACCTCTTTCAAATTCCGCAACTCTCCCCCCAAACTTATGCCTTAAGCCACTTATTTCATAAGAGTATTAAGAAAGGTTCGGGTGCCAAGAGAGGATTACAACAAAATGGGTAAAGACTTGTAGCTTTGGTTACCCAGTTAGAAAGGCTAAAGGCTCAAAGGGGGTTGACTAGGGATAAAAAATATTGGTTGGCAATAGAAAGCTTAAACGGACAAAGGAAAGCCTACAATCATCTTTCAAACCAAGCAAACTTAAGAATTCTCCTTGAAGCACATTCGGGGCAAGTTCTAGACCCTTCCCACAAATACTTGGACTAGCAACAAAAAATCACCTCACCCCTCATGCAACTAGACTGTAAAAGAGGATAGTGTCTAGAACCTACAACAATCACAATCAAGTTAAAAATAACTATGGTCCAATTAACAACTCAATTATTATCAAAGTCAACTCAAGAGTCTCAAAGTCACTAACTAGGGCTATTTTTCTTTCAAAAACTTTGTTTCAACCGTAAGCATGCAGGTAAGTGTGTTGGTTCCAAATGAAACATGAATACTCTTTTACAGAATGACTTTATTACGGCTTTTATTCATTACTATTACTACTATTACTACCTAAACACTAAAACATACTCATTCCCTTAAGAAGGTTGTCACACCATCCATCCTCGAGAAGAGTCACCTGGTTCACACAAAAGTCCGCCTTTGGAAAGAACCGTGGCATTAAGAAAATCAAAGTCTTATTATCTATACTACTAAAAAAAATATGAAACCTACTAACATAAAAAAAAACTACTAACAAAACAAAAATCAAAGTAACAATTAAGGAATCTAATGAAAGCAATAACAAACTATATATTGATAATACTAAAGAGAAACAAAATTATCCATATATTACAGTCCAAATGTATCCAGATGTGTCACATTTATCAAATTAACTCCACCCCCACCACCGGAATTAACGTAAGCATTGTCCCCAATGCTTAACAAAATAAGACTGAAAGTAAAGAAGGCGAAGAAACTCCCTAAGCATCCTTGGACATCTCAGTTTCCCCAGCAACATCAATTCATGTTGCCTCAGCAAACTGTATCTCATCATCATCATATTTGGGAATGGCGGGGGTGACAAACATCACACGCACTGCATCAACAATGTCGACATCAAGGCATGGCTCGATTGACTGGGCAGGTGGTGAAACCTGTGCAGATGGATCTGGGTCAAGAAGCATATCCAATGGTAAGTGCCCACCTGTCTTTATCCGGGTCACTTATTTCCTAAGCTTATCCACTGACTTTTTTCTGGCCTAGGATTTTTTTATATTCTTCACTTCTTTGTTTAAGTCCTCAATAACTGAACCATGTTGTACCAGAGTGTCTATGTTCATCTTCTGATTGTCCAGAATCTTGCATAGCTTCTAATCAAGCTCAGTAGAATTCAGCAGTCCCTACAACAGTACTAGATATCTCATATAGCTTTAAAGTAACTGCATGCATCTAGTTGTTGAGACTCTCGAATGTGTGGGAGACTCGCAAAGGAGAAAGTGGGCTTGTAGGCATGAGCACTGGTCTCGGAACTGGAGTAGGGAGTTGTGGACAGAGCTGTGGATGGAGCTGGAGATGATGGCAGAGGCATAGGTGCTGCACTAGTAGAGGACTCAACCTATGTAGATGGAATATTGGATGTGTCAAAAACTACCATTATCGGCTCGTCAGACTCGCATGTAGTAGTAGAAGGCTGAGCGCTCTTCTTCGGGTTGGTCGGATCCTGCAGCGAGTACCACTCAAACGGATTCTTTGGCTTCACCTTTGTATCAAATGGCTTTGGATCTACCTTTGCATCAGTAAGGTACTCTATGATAGTGTTGGGGTAGGGGTAAGCTCTGTTAGTCTATTGCACTACCAACGTGATGTTGGCAGACATCATGACACAAACATTTATCGGGTACCCGGACATGAAAGAAGCCACTAGAGTTGCACGTGGAACAGGCAAGTTATTCCCATTCTGGCATGGGTCAAGCCTGCTACACACAAAGGTCTTCTAGGTAAATATGAATTTCTTGTCAGTTACAAACCCAAGAATGTCCAAAATTACTTGAAAAATTCACTCCAAGCTAGGAAGATAGTGAAACCACCCCAAAACCCAAACCACCATCAACTCATAACCCAGAATCCAAAAAGCCACTTGAACCTAAAACTCCATCAACCCAAAAATCCACACACCCACAAATATTCATGTTGAGCCCTTCAAGTTCCAACCATACCCAAGATTATCCAACCTGGAAACTTTCTCTCCCCCAGAAAACCCTCTATCCCGAAGCCCCTTTACTAGGTTGGGCAAGCTTAAAGCAAGCAACCTAAATATGGCACATGTCGCAGCTAACCATCTTCGTCTCATCTTTTCTTCTTCTGAGTGGTCATCCAACGAGAAGGGGTAAATCAGGTCAGCCAGCTAAGGCCCACTTTTACCTTAAAAATCAAGGTCTATAGTCAGGGGACTGCTGCTCATAACTATCCTCCATTTCAACTTTTTAGAAAAAGAGGGTATCTTCCATGCTCCTAAAATCCCCAAGGAAAACATAGTACTACCTTCTGGAGAAAAACCCCGCAACGAGTGACGTCGAAGCAACAATGAACTAGCAATCAGAAAATTCCATAGGCCAAAAAAAGTGCTCAGCAATATAGGCAACACCAGAAAAAACGTGGCCCATACACAAAACAAGTTAATGAGCAAAGTGGAAACAATTGAGAAAAAGGTGGAGCAAACATTGTCCAGCATGCAGGACTAATCAAAGCCTTGGAACTAAGATTGGCAAATTTACAAAATGAGATTTGTCCGCCAGGAAATTCACTTTTCTAGTTCTTCCAACAACAACAATAGGAGACGATTTCAATCAAGGAACAAATCCAACTTTTGAGAAATGACCGCTTTGAGTCACCAAAAATCCCACTTTTCCCTTCAAAACCTACCTTCTTCCCCATGTCAACATAAACATATTCCCCACCAAAATTGGACAACACCTTTTCTACCTTTCATACTACTTCACATAATCATATCCCTTTCACCCAACCCTTAAAAGAAGAACCTGAATTCGATATTGCAAAAATGGTTTGGGAAAGGAAAGATACTCTTGCAGCCAAGAAACAAACCAAGAAAATGCGACACCAAGGAGAAAGTTGAAAAAGGTTCCAACCCCGAAAGTTTGATGATTTCCGATCAGAAGACTCTGGACCTCTATGTCTCCCAGACAAGAAACATGTCAAATGGAGACACTACATGGTCAGAATCTTTAAATTCATTAGACGATGATACAATGGAAGATAGCTCTTAATCAATCAATTATTCAACATCAAACTCTTCAGAATAAGACGATCCCCCAATATTTGTGAGCCAACCAAGAGACCCAAAATTTTTGAAGTAGAGGAGGATCAAGAAGGCATGACGGATGAACCATTCCTAGAAAGAGGACATGAACCCATGGCGTCAAAACCAGATGGAACTAGATTCCACAGTTTCACCTTAGATGATGTCAAGGTTTTGAAATGGCTTCAAAGGATCCAAGACTTCTATACTTGGATGGTGACCAAAACTTTGGTGGAGCGAGAAAAGTATATCATCCTGTCAGGACTAACTTCACGGTTCTCAGGAATCCTCAGAGATTGGCTCACGTGGGATTCAAGACAAAAATACTTTTCTTACATCCTAGGATTTTGCTTTCAACATCAGGATCCTACATGAAGTTTTCTGCGGAGATACTGGCCAAAGACAGGAGAAAATGCGAAGATAACTCTTCGAGATGAAGTGTGTATCATTCGACGGAAATGACATTGACATGAATTTTCAAAAAATGGCGAAGACATACTTTGAAATTGGCAGGGACATCAACCTGAAGCAAGCCTTTGTCTCTTCCCTTCCAAAGTTGTTGGCAAGCCGAACCATGACCATCATTGAAGAAACATTTCAATCAATAATAGTCCCACAAGTCGGCTACATTAGGCAAGCCTTTTTCATAGCATAGTAGGACATTTGTACAAAGAGCTCATCCCTAAAACAAATTATCCAGCACAATCAAGTGCTTGACAAAGCATGTCGCAGATCCGATCTGATCATCGAATCAGGATGTTCCTGCCATACATCTAGGCGACATAAAGGATTCAGGAGTTTTAGATGGCCAAGAATTCCAGATGGAAAATCAAGGTCCAAGAGACACACAAAATATTTCATACGTAGAAGGCGAAGAAATTTTACAAGAAAGATAGACGCTTTATTTTCCACAAGATTGAACATTTCGTGAAAAACTGTCCCCAATCAAGAAGATCAGTCAAACTCCTTGAAGAGATTAAAGATTACACTAGCATACATCTCGGAAAAGAGGAGGACCTTGAATCCATATTCTCTGTGGATGATGAACCTAGTGAAGAAACTTTATTCTCTCTTGATATCTATGAAGATCAAGGCAATGACAACTACCAAATTTCAGTACCCGAGATCAAAACCCAAGAGGAGATAAATTCCCTCGAAGTCGTTCCTCAAGTCGAACTCAAAGTCTATTCATCCAAATGAGATAAACCAACCCGAGTTATTGCTTTCATTGACACTGGAGTTGTTTCCTCACTCATCAATCCTGATGTACTCCCTTAAGATCAATGGGTGCTGCATTTTAAGGATTTTAACACTGCATCAAATGGAATCCTGACTACCACCGTCAGCACAAAGCATCCGGTCACAATTGAGTTCTTTCCAGGATTGAAGTACAAAACCAAGCTGATAGGGTCTGATGTACCAGGAAAAGATCTTATTATTGGATTCGACATTTACAGACAACTTAGAGATCAACTCTTAATCAAGGCTAACGGGATAGCTTTTAAGAAGCAGTTTAAACCTTATTCTGAGATTCCAAGGCTATTCCATATCACCAATGACGAACAAATCAAAACGATTGAGCAAAATGTCATTGAGCATTCATGTGCTGAATCCCACAAGGATTTCATGAAGAAAGGGAAAATCCTATTATGGAAAAATGAAGAGTTCTTTTATCAAGCTCCCTTTCAAGAAGAATGAAAACACCAATCCAACGAAAGCCATTCATTCAGGCATTAATCCAGATTATCTTCAGCTTGCCAAGAAAGAATGCGAAGAACTTTTGGAATTTGATCTCATAGAGCCATCGGATTCACAATGGGCATGCGAAGCATTTTATGTCAACAAAAGAGCTGGGCATACAAGAGGAAAACTCAGGTTAGTCATTAACTACCAGCCACTTAACCATTTCCTCCAACATGATAAGTTCCCTATCCCAAATAAACTCACTATTTTCTCCAACTTACCCAAGGCAAAATATTTTTCCAAGTTTTATTTAAAATCTGGATTTTGGAAATTGGGAATACACCCTAAAGAAAAACCCAATACATCCCCGATCATCACCCTCTTTGTTCCAAAAATCCATGATAAAAATATTCCAACACATCCTCCATATCTCTTTAGTTTACATTGATGACATCCTGTTATTTAGTGATACATTGGAGGAACATGTCAAGTTGATTTGCCAGTTTGAGGCATTGATAACACAAAATGGGATCACGCTTTCAGCAAAAAAGATGGTTCTTACCCAAAAGGAGATTGATTTTCTTGGAATGCATTTTGTCCAAGGTGCATACAGTCCAGGACCGCATATATTTCAAGAACTACTCAAGTTTCCAGATACCAGCCTCAACAAAGTAGATCCAACAGTTCTTGGTCATAGTAAATTATGCGAGAGATTTCATTCAAAATATATCTACACACATTTCTCCGCTCAAGAAAAGTGCTCCATCATGGGGAAAGAAAGAAGATGACGCAGTCAGGGAAATAAAGGAGATTTCTAAAAATGTCAAGTCCATCTACATCCCTTCAGACGGTAAAAAGATACTGGAAACTGATGCCATCAATGAATATTGGAGTGTTGTAATATTTGAAGAAAAAGATGGCTAGAGAAAAATATGCGAATATGCCAGCGGAAAGATTAAAGAGGCCGAGCAACATTACCACTCCACCTTCAAGGAAATCCTTGCAGTAAAGAATGGAATCAAGAAATTCTATTTTTCTTGATTCACATAGAATTTCTGATAGAAATGGATATGAAGGCCTTCCCAAATATGATCCAGATGAATGCCAAAATTATCCCCAATCCTCAAACTCTCAGATGGGCCCAATGGTTCTCTCCATATAAGTTTCAAGTGAAGCACCTGAAAGGAAAGGATAATGTTCTTGCAGATTTTCTTTCTCGGCCAGACGAAGTCTCGAAGATATTTTCCCCAGCAAATCTGAAGTCAAAGATAAAGTTAATCAGCGACATCTTTATGCTTTCAAATATACCAGGAACAAGTTCATTGAAGCCAATATATCATCCACCTGAGTTGTTCAACCTCATGGTTGCCTTTGATCCGTTAATTATTATGGAAAGAAAAACTTATTATGAGCTCCAAGTTTTCCGGCAACATGGAGGATCCATTCTCAAGCCATATGGGGTCAATCCAGAATATCCGTTCGGCCATATATTCATAGCTCAAGCAAAGGATTTTCCACAAGAACTATTATGGTTTTTATGGTACCTATGCAATCAGTACTACATTTTCATGGAATTCAAGTGTAACGTCTTCAAAGATTTTGACAACATTAAACTAGCTCTTAAAGGGTTTTTACTATGGTTCAAGCCTAGAAGATATTGGATAAAATGTTTCAATGATTCCTACAAAGCAAAGGTATTCATGTTTCATAGGCCAGTGAAGATTATTAATGGAAAAGTCCAGGCACAAGCATGTCACGACCCCAAATCCCAACCGGTTGTGATGGCGCCTATCGTAGAACTAGGCTAGCCAACCATCCCATAATTACTCATTTGTTCTATTATAATACTTCAAAAATCAATAATAAGCAGCAAACAGTATAAAATAATTTCTTTAAGTCCTTACGCCTCTATAATATAAGCTAACAGTCTAACAATTCCCCCAAGACTGGAGTCAACCGATCACGGACATCTAATAATAAAACTAACTCTGCTATTGTCTTAAACAATGTCTATGAAATAAATACTAATACTAATAAGGAAGGGAAATGAAGAAGTTGCGGACGCTGGACAGCTACCACGAAATCACGTGAAGCTGCTGAAAATGAACGAAGATGGCTACTGCTCCGAACCAGTACCTGGATTTGTACACAGAGATGTAGGGAGTAATGTTGAGTACGCCAACTCAGTAGTAATGAAAATAAATCACAGTCTGAGAATAAAAAACACACAGCACAGATACACCAATCCACAAAACAGTAAAACATCAAGTCTCCAAACAGTATACATAAGTTCAAAAACCAGTTTCCATAAAATCCTTTGAAACAAGTATATTTTTCCAATATTTCTTAGTAAAACTCTCAGTAATATCAGTTTGAAAAATGAAGTGAATCATAGTAAAAAACTCAGTAAAATATCATAATAAAACTGCCCCTCCGGCCATAATCATCACTCGTAACAATTTCCCTCAGCACCACACCATCACTCAGTATCAGCCCCGCGGGAAACCTCATTGTCACTCATGTCTCCCAATCACTCATCACTCGACACTCGCACTCAGTAGGTACATGCGCTCACTGGGGGTGTGTACAGACTCCGGAGGGGCTCCTACAGCCCAAGCGCTATAATCAAGACACATCATGGCATAAATCACTCTCAGGCACTCGGCCTCTCTCATATCATAACATCCTCACAACATTGGCCCTCGCCCTTACTCAGTCAGACACTCTCAACATTTCACTCGGGCCATGAATAAAACGGGGTTCTCGACCCAAAATAATATTTCATTTCAAGAAATAGTAATATCATGAAATAGGAGTGTCAACAATTCACAAGAAAGACTGAGTGTAAAATCATAGTTTTAAAGTAGTGAGAATATCAGTAAAATAGCCCCCAACGGGTTAAAACAGGTCGGCACTAGGCCCCAAACATGGCTTACAGCCCAAGTATAATCAAACATAGTAATGCTAATGAACATATGCTTTGAAAGAAGTTTGGCAACTAAATAGTTTCCTAAAAAGGAACATTTTTCCAAATTTCCAATTCGTGCATGCCCCACACTCGTCATCCAGTGTGTGCGTCACTCCAAATCCATGAAAGGATGTAAAGTTTAAGGTTTCATACCCTCAAGACAGGATTTAAAGTCATTACTTACCTCAAACTAGCCAGAACAGTTATTCTGCAACCCGCTTGCTTCTCGTATCAACTTATGAGTGCTCCAAATCTACCAAGATCAGATTTTTATCATCAAATTACGCTAAGGGAATGAATTACAATTGAAAAATACCAATTTTAGCACAAAACCCGAAATTAGCCAAAACCAGACCCCAGGCACGCGTCTCGGAACTCGAAAAATTTTATTCCAAAATGTTCTTCATCATCTCACGGGTCCGTACATATAAAGAACGTTAAAATCGGAGTTCGTTTGACCCCTCAAATCATACCCTAAAGGTCTCATAATCTCAATCCCTAATCCCATCTTTTCCTACTGATTTTCATAAATTAAACACTGATAAGAAGATCTTTAATCACCTATAATCAAGTAAATGAGTCCAAAAAGCTTACTTCAATGATGCACCAAAGTTTCCCCTCTTAAAAATCCCTCAAAAACCTCGGAACACGCACAACAATGGTGAGAAAAAGGGTTAAAATTCGCGAAGTCTCCTTTTTATACTTTTTGTCCAGGGATTTCCGCACATGCGTGCTCGCACCTGCTGTCCCAGGTGCGCACCTGTGCATATGACTTAAACCCCCGATTTCCGCACCTACGATTGCTCCTTCGCACCTGCGCTTCCACAAGTGTGACGTCCCATCCGCACCTGCGAACCCTTCAACAACAGCCAAACTCCGCACCTGCGCAAGGTCTCTGCACCTGCGTACCTCGCGCCTGCGGTCTTCCTTCCGCAGGTGCGACCACACCAGTACCAGCAACTTCAGCAACAACCAAAATACTCCAAACTCTCCGTTAACCACTCAAAACCATCCTGATCCCCTCGGCACCCCAACCAACCATACTAACACATCACATATGATCATTCAAACTTAGTTGCACTCCCGAAACACTAAAAACAACATCAAAACACCAAAATCACATCAAATTCAAGCCTAAGAAGTTTGAAATTTCTAAATTCCACCAACGATGCCGAAACTATCCAAAACACATCTGATTCACCTGAAATTTTGCATACATATCCAAATTGACATTACGAACCTGTTCAAATTTTCAGAATTCTATTCCAACCCCGATAGCCTATTTTCCACTAGCGACCGAAAATCACCAAAAACTAACCTTCGCTAATTCAAGCCTAATTCTACACCGGACATCACAAAATTATTCCAAACACACTCCTAAGTCCCAAATCACCTAACGAATCTATCTGGACCGTAAAATTCGTATTTTGAGGTCGTTTACGAATAAGTCAACTCTCAGTTGACTTTTCCCACTTTAAGGCTATTTTTAAAGACTAAATTGCTAAACTCTCACTACAACCATTCCGATTCCTAGCCTACCAACTCTAACACATCAAGAACTGTATAAACAACCTATGACAAGGCAATAACAACAATTATAATGAAGGTTCTACGTAACGACCGACCGGGTCATTACATTCTCCCCCTCGTAAACAAACGTTCGTCCTCGAACGAGTTTAGAAACATACCTAGAGTCTCAAACAAGTGAGGATATCTGCTCTGCATCTCCCGCTCGGTCTCCCAAGTAGCCTCCTCCACTGGCTGACCTCTCCATTGTACATTTACTGAAGCTATTTTCTTAGACCTCAACTTTCTGACCTGACGATCCAAAATTGCTACTCGCTCTACCTCATATGACATATCATCCTCGAGCTGAAATGTGCTGAAGTCTAACACATGAGATGGGTCACCAACATATTTCCTGAGCATCGATACATAAAATACTGGATGAACACTCGATAGGCTGGGTGGCAAGGCAAGTCTATAAGCCACCTCTCCAACCTTCTTAAGTACCTCAAAAGGTCCAATAAACCGAGGACTCAGCTTTCCCCTCTTTCTGAACCTCATAACACCCTTCATGTGTGATACCTTCAGCAGTACCTTATCACCTTCCATAAAAGACACATCTCGGACCTTCCGATCCACATAACTCTTCTTCCTAGACCGCGCCGTTTGAAGTCGCTCTTGAATCAACTTCACCTTCTCCAACGCATCATGAATCAAATATGTTCCCAAGAGCCTAGCCTCACCGGGCTCGAACCAACCAACCGGAGATCTACACCTCTTACCATATAAAGCCTCATACGGGGCCATCTGAATACTAGATTGGTAGTTGTTATTATATGCAAACTCCGCTAGTGGCAGAAACTGATACCATGAACCACCAAAGTCAATCACACAAGCACGTAACATGTCCTCCAAAATCTAAATAGTCCGCTCTGACTGCCGGTCGGTCTGAGGATGAAATGCGGTGCTCAACTATACCTGAGTACCCATACCTCTCTGTACGGCCTTCCAAAACTGAGATGTGAACTGAGTACCTCTGCCGGAAATAATAGAAACCGGAACCCCATACAATCGGACAATCTCCCCGATGTAAATACCAGCTAACCGCTCTGAAGTATAAGTAGTGCCAACAGGAATGAAGTGCACGGACTTTGTCAATCTATCCACAATGACCCAAATAGCATCAAAACCCTTCGAAGTCCATGGAAGCCCAACTACAAAGTCCATAGTGATCCGCTCCCACTTCCACTCCGGAATATCTAACCTCTGATGTAATCCACCTGGTCTCTGGTGCTCATACTTGACCTGCTGGCAGTTGAGACACTGTGCTACATACTTAAAAATATCTCCCTTCATCCTTCTCCACCAATACTGTTGTCTCAGATCTTGATACATCTTCGCGGCACCCGGATGGATGGAATATCGCGAGTTATGGGCCTTTGCTAATATCAACTCTCGAAGTCCATCCACATTGGGCACGCAAATACGGCCCTGCATCCTCTTAACACCGTCATCACTAATAGTCACATCCCTGCCATCACCTCGACAGACCCTATCCTGAAGTACTAACAAATGCGGATCATTATATTGCGGAGCTCTAATATGATCATAAAGAGAAGACCGGGAAGCCATGCCAGCTAATATCCGCGGAGGGTTTGAAAAATCCAATCTCACAAACTGACCCGCTAAAGCCTGAACATCAAGTGCTGAAGGTCGCTCTACTGCTGAAAGGTAAGCTAGACTCCCCAAACTCTCGGCTCTACGAATCAAAGCATCGGCCACTATATTGGCCTTCCCCGGATGATACAAAATAGTGAGGTCATAATCCTTGAGAAGCTCGAACCATCTCCTATGACGCAAATTGAAGTCCTTCCGCCTCAACAGATACTTCAAACTACGATGATTAGTGAAGATATCACACTGCACTCCACACAGATAATGGCACCAAATCTTTAAGTCATCTACAATGGAAGCTAACTCAAGATCGTGCACTGGATAATTCTTCTCGTGCACCTTCAACTGTCTCGACGCGTAGGCAATCACCCTACCGTCATGCATCAATACCGCTCCCAAACCAACTCTAGAAGCATCACAATACACTGTACAAGAACCCGAACCAGTAGCATAACCAATACCAGAGTTGTGGTCAATGCTGACTTGAGCTTTTGAAAGCTCTCCTCACACTCATCAGACCATCTAAATGGAGCACCCTTCTGGGTCAATCTGGTCAAATGTTAAGCAATAGAAGAGAATCCTTCTACAAAATGACGGTAATATCCCGCCAAACAAAGGAAACTCATAATCTTCATGCCCCAAGAAAGCTACGGAACCAAGCCAAAACTCACACTTGGAGAATATTGCATAAAGCTTTTCCTCCCTCAACCTCTGCAATACAACTCTCAAATACTGAGCATGCTCTTCCTGGCTATGAGAATAAACCAGGATGTCATCAATGAACAAAATGATGAATGAATCAGTGTAAGGCTGAAACACATTGTTCATCAATTGCATGAACACGACTGGGGCATTGGTCAGCCCAAATGACATAACCAGAAACTCATAGTGATCGTATCTGGTCCTGAAAGTAGTCTTTGGAATGGCAGAATCCTGAATCTTCAACTGATGATATCCGTATCTCAAATCAATCTTAAAGAACACTCTAGCTCCCTGAAGCTGGTCAAACAAGTCATCAATATAGGGTAAAGGATACCGATTCTTCACCATAACATTATTCAGCTGCCTATAATCAATACACATGCACATGGAGCCATCTTTCTTTTTCACAAACAACATCGGTGCACCCCAAGGTGACACACTAGGCCGAATAAACCCCTTATCTAGGAGTTCCTGAAGCTGCTCTTTCAATTCTTTCAACTCCGCCGGTGCCATGCGGTAAGGTGGAATAGAGATAGGCTGGATGTCTGGCACCAGGTCAATACCAAAATCAATATCCCTGTTAGATGGCATGCTTGGCAGGTCTACAGGGAATACATCCGGAAAATCGCGGACTACAAGAACAGAATCAACAGATGGAGTCTCACTACTAACATCCCTCACAAAAGTAAGATAATATTCACACCCTTTCTCAACCATACGTTGAGCCTTCAAATAAGAAATCACTCTACTAGGCACATTCTCTATAGACCCTCTCCACTCAATTCTCAGAACTCCGGGCATAGCTAAGGTCACGGTCTTAGCGTGACAATCAAGGATAGCATGACATGGGGATAACCAATCCATGCCCAGTATCACATCAAAATAAACCATACTGAGTAACATCAAGTCCACTCGGGTCTCCAGACCCCTACTAGATATAAGACACGATCGATACACACGGTCCACAACAATAATATCGCCCACCAGAGTCGAAACATGAACAGACGTAACTAAAGACTCACGGGGCATATTAAGAAAGTGAGCAAAATAGGATGAGACATAAGAGTATGTGAAACCAGGGTGAAATAAAGCAAAAGCATCACTCTGACAAACTGAGATAGTACCTGTAATCACCGCATCTGACGCCATAGAATCAGGCCTAGCCGGAAGTGCATAAATACGTGGATGGCCTCCACCTGCTCGACCTCCCCCTCTAGAGCGGCCTCTAGCTGCCTGACCAGCACCCCTGGCTTCCTGAGTAGGTGGTGAAATGACTGGGGCGGATGTCGAGGGCCGAACCCTTTGTTGAGATGAACTAACAGGACGACAATGACACTGCCTCAAACCATGTTCGAACTCTCCACACTCAAAACAACCACCTAGAGCTAAAGATGGAGACTAAAGAGAACCTCTGCCACCATGATAACCGCCGACTGAACCGTGCAAGAACCCTGATATGATGATGCTCTAGAGGAGCTCTGAGCTGGAAGGGCACTAAAAGATGAACGTCCCTGATGAGAACTGCGAGGCCCTACCCCGAAGATGCACCACTGTAAGTTGGGCGAACTGGCTGAGGAGGTCTAAATGGATGACCTCTGATGTGCTGAGACATCCCTCTGGAAGGGCCACAACTGAAACTACCTGATCCCTGAGGCCTCTTGGCCTCCCTCTCCTCACGCTCCTGCTTGCGAACCGACTCAATATCCCGAGCAATGTCAACAACCTGCTCCTGCTCAAATGTAGCTCCAGACACTCTCCCTCTGGTCATCAAAATGCGAAGCTCATACGTGAGACCATCTAGAAATCTCCTGATCCTCTCCCTATCAGTCGGGACAAACTAAGAAGCATGCCTAGCCAACTCGGAAAACCTCATCTCGTACTGAGTAACTGACAACTCTCTCTGGCGCAACTGATCAACTACCTGCGTTGCTCCTCTCTGTGGGACTAAGGAACATACTTCTCCAAAAAGATCGTGGAGAACTAGTGCCAGGTGAGTGGTGCTGAACCAACCGGCCTACGCCTCTTAAATGCCTCCCACCAAGTGAAAGCAGCACCAGCAAACTGAAATGTAGCAAATGAGACCCCACTGGTCTCCAAAATACCCGCAGTACATAGTATCCTCTGGCATTTATCCAGAAAACCTTGGGCATCCTCACCCTATGTGCCGCTGAAAGTCGGAGGCTGAAGTCTACTGAACCTCTACAGCCTATGCTGCTCATCCTTGGGCATAGCTGGAACCACTAAGTCCTGAATTGGGGCAACCGGCTGGGCTGGGACCACCCCCGGCTCCTGAATACCCTTTACAACCTGCTCAGGTGTCCGGACAGCTGGAGTCTGAATGCCTCCCCTAGCCTAAGCTGCAGTGGCAGTAGTAGACATAGCAATTGCGTGAGCTAAACTAGTACATACCGTCAATATTTTAGTCAGGGTCTCCCGAAGACCCGGAATAAAAATAGGCATTGCCGTTGCTTGAGCCTGTCCCGCTGGAGCACCCTCGGTAGGAACCTGATACTGAATGATAGGGGGATCCTGTGGTACTGCCCTGGCTGCTACACGGGCTGGTCCCCTAACTCCACCACGGCCTTGACCCCTTGTGGGATTTGCTGGTGTCTGGTCAGCCTGATCGGTAGTGCGTGTCCACACCATCTATGAGAGAATGAAACAACAGTAGTTTAGATTTCAAGAACCAATATAATGGCACGAAATAGTTCAAGAAATGAGATTTTTCCTAAAAGTTCTGCAGCCTCTCGAAGATAAGTAGAGACGTCTCCATACCGATCTGCAAGACTCTACTGAACCTGCTCATGATCGTTAGGTCCTCTGTAACCTAGAGCATTGATAGCAACTTGTCACTACCCCAAATTCCAACCGGTTGTGATGGCGCCTATCGTGGAACTAGGCTAGCCAACCATCCCATATTTTCTCATTTGTTCTATTATAATACTTTGAAAATCAATAATAAGAAGCAAACAGTATAAAATAATTTCTTTAAGCCCTTACGCCCCAATAATATATGCTAACAGTCTAACAATTCCCCCAAGACTGGAGTCAACCGATCACGAGCATCTAATAATAAATCTAACTCTGCTAATGTCTTAAACATTGTCTATGAAATAAATACTAATACTAATAAGGAAGGGAAATGAAGAAGTTGCGGACACTGGACAACTACCTCAAAACCCCGTGAAGCTGCTGAAAACGAACGAAGATGGCTACTGCTCCGAACCAATACCTGGATCTGAACACAGAGGTGCATGGAGTAATGATGAGTACGCCAACTCAGTAGTAACGAAAATAAATCACAGTCTGAGAATAAGAAACACACAGCACAGATACACCAATCTATAAAACAGTAAAATATCAAGTCTCCATACAGTATACATAAGTTCGAAAACCAGTTTCCATAAAATCCTTTGAAACAAGTATATTTTTCCAATATTTCTCAGTAATATCAGTTTGAAAAATGAAGTGAATCATAGTCAAAAACTCAGTAAAATATCACCATAAAATTTCCATGCAGGCCATAATCATCACTCGTAACAATTTCCCTCAACACCTCACCATCACTCAGTATCAGCCCCGCAGGCAACCTCACTGTCACTGATGTCTCCCAATAACTCATCACTCGGCACTCGCACTCAGTAGGTACCTGCGCTCACTTGGGGTGTGTACAGATTCCGGAGGGGCTCCTACAGCCCAAGCGCTATAAACAAGCCACATCATCGCATAAATAACTCTCAAGCACTCGGCCTCTCTCATATCATATAATCCTCACAGCATTGGCCCTCTGCCTCACTCAGTCAGACACTCTCAGCATGCCACTCGGGCCATGAATAAAACGGGGTTCTCGACCCAAAATAATATTTCATTTCAAAAAATAGTAATATTATCAAATAAGAGTGTCAACAAATTCACAAGAAAGACTGAGTGTAAAATCATAGCTTCAAAGTAAGGAATATCAGTAAAATAGCCCCCAAGGGGTTAAAACAGATCGGCACTAAGCCCCAAACATGGCTTAGACCCCAAAAATATCAAATCAGAGTAATACTAATAAACATATGCTTTAAAAGCAGTTTCGTAACTCAATAGTTGCCTAAAAAGGAACATTTTTCCAAATTTCCAATTCGTGCACGCCCCACACTCGTCATCCAGTGTGTGCGTCACTCCAAATCCGTGAAAGGATGTAAAGTCCGGGGTTTCATACCCTCAGGACAGGATTTAAAGACATTACTTACCTCAAACTAGCCCGAAAAGCTACTCTGCAACCCGTTTGCCTCTCGTATCAACTTTCGAGTGCTCCAAATCTACCAAGATAAGATTTTTATCATCAAATTATGATAAGGGAATGAATTCCAATTGAAAAATACAAATTTTAGCACAAAACTCGAAAATAGCCAAAACCCGACCCCTCGGGCCTGCATCTCGGAACACGACAAATTTTATAGGAAATAGTTCTTCATCATCTCACGAGTCCGTACATATAAAGAACGTTAAAATCGGAGTTCGTTTGACCCCTCAAATCATCCTCTAAAGGTCTCATAATCTCAAGCCTTAATCCCATCTTTTCCTACTTATTTTCATAAATTAAACACTGATAATAAGGTCTTTAATCACCTATAGTAAAGTTAATGAGTCCAAAAAGCTTACTTCAATGATGCACTAACGTTTCCCTCTTAAAAATCCCTCAAAAACCTCGGAACCCGCACAACAATGGTGTAAAAAAGGTTTAAAATTCGCGAAGTATCATTTTTATACTTTCTGTCCAGGGATTTCCGCACCTACGACCTTATTAGCGCACTTGCGGATTCGCACTTGTGGTCCCAGGTGTGCACCTGCACATATGACTTAAACCCCCAATTTTCGCACCTGTGATTTTTCCTTCGCACCTGCGCTTCCGCAGGTGCGACCTCCCGTTCACACCTGCGAACCCTTTAACAATAGCCAAACTCTGCACCTGTGGACCTCGCGCCTACGGTCTTACTTTCGTAGGGTGCAACCACACCAGTACCAGCAACTTCAGCAACAGCCAAAATACTCCAAACTCTCCGTTAACCACTCAAAACCATCCTGATCCCATCGGCACCCCAACCAACCATACTAACACATCACATATGATCATTCAAACTTAGTTAGACTCCCGAAACACTAAAAATAACATCAAAACACCAAAATCACATCAAATTCAAGCCTAAGAAGTTTGAAATTTCTAAATTCCACAAACGATGCAGAAACTATCCAAAACACATCCGATTGACCTGAAATTTTGCAGACATATCCAAAATGACATTACGAACCTGTTCAAACATCTGGAATTCCATTCCAACCCCGATAGCCTATTTTCCACTGCCGACCGGAAATCACCCAAAACTAACCTTCGCCAATTCAAGCTGAATTCTATACCGTACATCACAAAAATATTTCGAACACACTCATAAGTCCCAAATCACCTAACGAAGCTATCCGGACCATAAAATATGCATTCTGAGGTCGTTTACCAATAAATCAACTCTCAGTTGACTTTTCCCACTTTAAGGCTATTTTTAAAGACTAAATGGCTAAACTCTCACTACAACCATTCCGATTCCGAGCCTACCAACTCTAACACATCAAGAACAGTATAACCAACCTATGACAAGGTAATAACAACAATTATAATGCAAGTTCTACATAACGAGCGATCTGGGCATTACAAAGCAGAAGCGTCATTCTTGGTGGAAATTTCCCGTGTCCATTTTATCCATAGAAGAAGAACATAGTGAAGCACAAACAATTATCTTCCAGCAAAATAGGTGCATCTCGGGAGAGATATGGACAAAATAATGGGCAATTGGGAAATATACCAGCACTCATCCTCATTGGGAAAAAGTCCTAGAAACAGCAAAGGAATATCAAACTCTTTATGAAATCATCTGGGGAAAAATCACTCAAGACATATCCAAATTAAGGTTACGGATCACACCCCTCAATCCAAATGAGAAGGAACATAGCAAAGAATAACCGGCAAGTTCCAAGCGTTACTACATAAGATCTTTGAAAAGATACCTAGAAGACAAACCGAGAAAATCAATGGAAGATAATCATCCCTGTTAATCTCACCATAATCCAACATTACCTACCAAAAAACCCTAAAAAATCATCTGCCCATGCCAAGACAAAAATCCACATCCTTCCAAACCATTCGGGTCCCACTTTCATATGCTTCTACATGCCTCCACAAGCTTTGTCACATGCAACACCCTATTTTCACATGCTCCCACAAACTTTCACATGTTAAACCATATATAGTTCACCGCTTTAACATGTTTTCAGGAGCCTTTTTAGTTGCTTTGCCTAAGGTCCTTCACATGTAAAAAAGGGACCCAATTGTAGATAGGTTTGCCATGTAAGATAAGTTTATTTTTTCATATAAGTTTGTCTTGTAATAACCTCCTAGTCCTATATAAAGCAGGTCTTGTAGTACTTGTAAGACTATCTTGAAAACTATCTTGTAAACTTTTTGATATATTACATATGAGTTCCTTCTAAATTTACCTCTTGTTCTTTCTTTCGAATGGACGGAAAGGCCGGTCCATGTATGAAAATAGAGTAAAAATACTCTAAGAAAGTTAGCTTGTTGTATTACGAATGTTTTCTGAGTTATAATAGGTAGGGTTGGTTATAGTACAAAAGTTTTCTGAGTTGTGTAGCTTGGCAAGTCGTCCCTTATGGGTTGTGAAGCCAGCCCCTTTGTAGGAAAACTTTTGCGACTATAAGCAAATTAACTGTTAGTGTAGCTTGGCAATAGCCAGCCCTTTTTGTAGGAACATTTTCGTATCTATGATACAATTGCTTTTTTGGAGTCTCTTGCTCTGTCCTTTGTACTGTGGTATCACTGGAATTTGGAGGGTAATAAATTGTTCCTCTCGAGTGGCAAGAATATGATGTTGGTCAAGTTTTGAGGCAACAACAAATTCTTTGACTCCTTTTGGTTTCTGTTGGACTAAGGAACGGTCCATAGTGCAAATGTTTTTTTGGCAAAAGCTGAGTAAGGGTTTATGAAGGGTAGCTCAGTGGTAGATACTTTTTGTTCATCGGGTAGGATATCGACTTCATAGAGGTAGTCATATTTTTTGACAATGGAGAAATCATGGTTTTACCCATATCCATTTTGGTGCTATCCAAATTGCCCTGACTTATCATGGAAGAAAAGATCAACATGTTGTTGCTCGACTTTATCTTCTAGATACAAGATACTTGGAGTACCAACATACAAATTTGGGTACTGCAGAAGTTACCTTGAATGCAGGGACTGTCTTCATCACTATATTTCCAAATTTCAACATGTCGACCCATACTTAACCGAAGCACTAAAAATCCAAGTCCAAATTCAAGGCACCCCACAAGCCAACGATTCTATCCAAGCCACTCTTCATCACCAAATGGTGTGGCGGGTCCAAAATCATGCCATGGATCTCTGCCTCCCTAGAGAAGAAAATGCTTTACTCTTGAATATTGATGCTACCACAGGAAACACCATGTGCACCCAAATACCCAGACAAATTTCCAGAGATGAGCTTGTCAAAATCCTTCCTGATTCCTGGATCAGAAATTATAAAATGTTAAGGGAACCAGAAGAACCTCTACAATCTGGTGAGCCAACTTTTACCAAAAGAAATGACAAAACCGTTTCCATAAGATTTGACCATTCCCACCTCAAAAAATGCAATTAAATCATCTTTGCTTGCCAAATAATCCAACCCAAAGACACAAAACCTGACAAGGGAACCCTTTTGGAATATACAAACTATCATGGAAGAACATGACTGGTATAAATATTTCGACAAAGACGGCAAAAGATTTTGGTGGTTCAAATGCCCTTTTATGGGGCATTGCCCTTGGGATCTCGGCTGCGACTGCCAAGACTGTTTTGAATATCCAAGTGGAGAATATAACGAACACCATCTGTGTCATTGGGAAAGATTGGGCCTCAACGAGACCAAACCAAAATCCAAAAAAAGGGAAACCACTAAAAAGCAATTTCGAGCAAAATATGAAAGTAAAGACCCTTCAATTGGCTCACTAAGCCGTCCAGGTAAATATGAATTTCTTGTCAGTTACAAACCCCATGAATGACCAAAATTACCAGAAAAATTCACTCCAAGCTGGGAAGATAATGAAACCACCCCAAAACCCAAACCACCATTAGCTCGTAACCCAGAATCCAAAAAGCCACCTGAACCTAAAACTCCATCAATCCAAAAGTCCACACACCCACAAATATTCATGTTGAGCCCTTTCAAGTTCCAGCCATACCCAAGATTTTCCTCGACTTCAACCTTTTGAAAAAGAGGGTATCATCCATGCTCCAAAAATTCCCAAGAAAAACATAGTACTACCTTCTGGAGAAAAACCCCCAACACGTGACATCGAGGTAACAATGAACTAGCAATCAGAAAATTCCATCTTCCGAAACAAAGTGCTCAATTATATATGCAAGACCATAAAAAATGTGGCCCATACACAAAACAAATAAATGAGAAAAGTGGAAATTTTTTAGAAAAAGGTGGAGCAAACATCGTCTCAGCATGCCGGACTAATAAAAGTCGTGGAGCTAAGATTGGCAAATTTACAATATGTGATTTGTCCGCCAGGAACTTCACTTTTTTAGTTCTTCCAACAACAACAAAAGGAGACGATTTCAATCAAAGAACAAATCCAACTTTTGAGAAATGACCGCTTTGAGTCACAAAAAAAAACCACTTTTCCCTTCAAAACCTACCTTCTACCCCATGTCAACACAAGCATATTCCCCACAAAAATTGGACAACACTTTTTCTACCTTTCCTCCTACATCACAAAATCCTATCTCTTTCACCCAACCCTTAAAAGAAGAACTTAATTCGATATTGAAAAAATGGTTTGGGAAAGGAAAGATGCTCTTGCAACCAAGAAACAAATCAAGAAAAGGCGAGACCAAGAAGAAAGTTCAAAAGGGTCCAACCCCGAAAGTCTGATGATCTCTGATAAGAAAACTCTCGACCTCTATGTCTCCCAACCAAGAAACATGTCAGAAAGAGATACCACGTGGTCAGAATCTCTAAATTCCTCTGGCTATGATACAATGGAAGATAACTCTCAATCAAGCAATGATTCCACAGCAAACTCTTCCGAAGAAGATGATTCCCCAATATTTGTGAGCCAACCAAGAGACCCAGAATTATCTAAAGTAGAGGAGGATCAAGAAGGCATGACGGATGAGCCAATCCCAGAAAGAAGACATGAACCCATAGCGTCAAAACCAGTTGGAACTGGCTTCCACACTTTTCACCTTAGATGACGTCAAGGTTTCAAAATGGCCTCAAAAATTTGGTGGAACGAGAAAAGTATATCATCATGTCAGAACTAACTTCACGGTTCTCAGGAATCCTCAGAGATTGGTGGAATTCACTTGGGATTCAAGACAAATATACTTTTCTTACATCCAAGGATTTTTCCTTTAACATCAGAATCCAACATGAAGTTTTCTACGAAGATCCTGGCCAAAGACAGGAGAAAATACGAAGACAACTCTTCGAGATGAAGTGTGTGTCATTTGAAATAAATGACAATGACATGCATTTTAAAAAATGTCAAAGATATACTTTGAAATAGGCGGAGACATCAACGTGAAGCAAGCCTTTGTCTCTTCCCTTCCAAAGCTGCTGGCAAGCCAAACCATGACCATCATTGAAGAAAATGTTCAATCAATAACAATCCCACAAGTTGGCTAAATCAGGCAAGTTATTTTCGTAGCACTGGAAGACATTTGTACAAAGCGCTCAGCCCTAAAACAAATTATCCAGCACAATCCAGCGCTTGACAAAGCATGTCGCAAATTCAATCTGATCACCGGAGCAGGATGTTCCTTCCACACATCTAGTTTACATTGATGACATCTTGTTATTTAGTGATACATTGGAGGAACATGTAAACTTGCTTCGCCAGTTTGAGGCATTGATAACACACTGCGGGATCATGCTTTCAGCAAAAAGATTGTTCTTGCCCAAAAAGAGATTGATTTTTTTGGAATGTATTTTTTCCAAGGTGCCTACAGTCCAGGACGACATATATGTCAAGAACTACTCAAGTTTCTAGATACCAGCCTCACAACAAAGCAGATCCAACAATTCTTGGGTAGAGTAAACTATGTGAGAGATTTCATCCCAAATATCTACAGGGTTGTATCTATCTCGATCCCTCAACATCAACTGCCTCTCATGTGTCAATGATCTCGTTGGTCACTACATCCTAAAATCAGTAGAGGCAGCCTTACTCACAAATCTGTCTTCCCGTACTTCCTTCTTCTTTGTCTGCTCAACCCCAATGGATGTACCCCTCCCCCTTTACCATCATTTGGAACATCCTGCACACCAGACTTTGGAACAAGTGCTGGCTCGGAGGCCTAGCTAGAACTTTCCGATCCCTCGGAAGTGCCATGAGATGATGAACCCACATCCAAGGGCTCAGATTGCCCCCATGGCTTGGATTGTGCAGCTGCCTGCTCTTTCGGAATAGACACAGAGTTGCCCTTAGAAGCCTCCCTAGACGGGGCATAAGAACTAGACTTAGAGAGGCCTTCACCCCTCACTTTTCCTGCTTGGTTTTCTTCCGGAGGGGCAAGGAACCTCTGCCTCGACCCCTAGAAGAGTCTCATCTACCTTTGATAGTTTCCCCCGGCCTCGTGATCGAACCATTGTCTATATCAGAACAAAGACGATTGTTAGTTGCAAGTCATCATTCAACCCAATTAAGACTCATGTAAGCAAGGGAGAACATTGTGTACACAGTAGAGTTACTACATATTTAACATGCTGTAGAACATGGAAACTGCGGTCTGCACTTTTTTGATGTGCGACGGCAGAATGGGAGTGCAGACCGCAAATTTTCATGTGCAGCCGCACTTCTAACAAGACAGATCAGAGTCTCAAGTACCTCTTCTCTAAAGACAATGCGATAGCCAAAGTGCGGCCGCATAGTTCAGCTACGGTACGTGGAATTGTAATTGCGGTCTGCACTTTTGTTGTTTCAAGAGACAAGTCCATGATAGTAGTGTGGACCCAAAATGCAGCCTCACCCAGGAATTCTGCGGTATACACAATTAAAGTGCGGCCACAGAATGCACTGATGAGCTAAAAACACAACACAAAATTATGCTCGCTAGGCGAATATAGTATAGAAAAATATCGTATCCACAAGGATTTTAGTTAAACAGTGTTTTCATAGCTTACAACTTAATTGCTATTCGTGATGATCAACAATTTGGATTTGTGTGAGTTAAAACTAAAATTAACTAAATGTCTAACTATTGGCTAATGGCAATTGCAACAAGAGTAAGAAAAAAGATGTCAAGGGGAGAAAGTAGGGATTGATTGGATATGTGTAAGATACATTTTTGGGAAATAACTCTAGTTGATTCACTTCTAAGTTTCAAGTGGGTCTCTCGAATTCACTTGATTATAGTAAATCGTTCAGTAAAAACTCCTCTCTCGATTAAGTCTCAACCTCGCGATATGAACTAAGTTAAGCTCGGTGGAAATATGTAAGAATTCGTAGTGGAATAGTCTTTAGGAGAACCTCTCTCAGTTATCATCCTAACTAGGTCTATACATTAATTCAACTAGCCTCTTTCGATTACGAATAAAAATCAACGAACAATTGTCAAAACACCAAAACGATTCCATATATAAACATGTGAATATATATGCAAAACGGTTCCATACATAAAACTAGAGTTAATATCAACGAACAATTCTCAAAACACCAAATCCATCAATCCCTAAGGAAGAACTAATCCATGGATATGGAGTAATTCATCACAATTAAGTTTAAGTCAAATGAAGACATAAAATATCCAAACCCTTGTCTTGAGTGAGGATAAATGGTGAAATCCTTGTGCTCTTGCTTCTTCCTCTTCACCTTATCTTCCTTAGGTCTAAATTATGTAAAAAATTCTCAAAATACCATTTTTCCATGTATATATACCAATTAGGGTCGGGCCCAAACGAAAACACCTTCTCCTACGTGAAATAGGACAATTTTCCCGGTCAGGACGTGTGCAGTCGCGCACCTAGAAGTGTGCTCGTGCACTTGGTTGCACATTTTTCACAATGTCCTGCCCCAAGTGCGCCCCCAGTGCGCGATCGCGCACCTGACTGGCATCTGTTGGGAATTTGGGAAAATGTAAAACATAAAATTTGTATCTCTTTTATATAGCTTTCCAACGATATATTGTGGAGCCCAAATGAATTTCTGAGCAAAACGTTATGTGCATTTTACTGGACAATGTGCAATATGCCTGCACGATTCTTCGTTTCGTTCTTAAAGTGCACTATCATCCATTGATCCCCGAACATGATCCCAAATTAATCCTTGGGCTGTTACTCATACTTCAAAACTCCCAAATAGCTTGAATTGATTCCATAATATCTACATAGATCTGAATCACTCCTACAATGCATAAAACACACAATTAGTGCAATACACTAGCGATTAAAGCTCCAACAAAATTAAAGTGCAGTACATTCGGGTGAAATAAGCGACTAAAACACAATATTATAGCCTACCATCATGCACTGCTTCACTAGTTACAAAACTCAACCAACTGCGGACCACACAAATTCAAGTGTGGCCGCATAATTCAAAACTAAATGAGCAGTCCCTGTTCTTACTTAGATTTTGCAATTACTTGTTCAAATCTATATGGAAACATGGTATACACATAAAATTTAACTAACCCAACCTATTTTAGCATGTATTAACAACTATTTTAGCATGTATTAACAACTACCTAGTACAAATCTGCCCCACATGGACACATAGATGAACTATAATAGGAGATGGCCTAAAAAGAAGCTAAAAATTCAAAAACTTAAAAACAAACACAAAAGATTAACATGAAGTGAGTGTACTAGAGAAAGCAAGCAACATTTTTGAAAACGCTCTCTTCTCTCTCTAGGTTGGGCGACTTCATGGAGCTATAGGGCAGCCATGGCTGCGCCTATCTCTCCCCGACCTTTCGCTGTGGGAGAGCCACCAATTAAACCAACATATGCTGCTCAAATAACAACCAAAACAGCTTCCCAATCCCTTACAAAATCCACGTTAAAACCTGTCCAATTATACATGGAGAGTCAACTGTTACTTTTACTATGGAGGAACGTCATGAGTTTACCATGGAGGAAGGTTTGCATCAAGCTGTGGTATTAAGGTATCACCAGGCGCAACAGAACTCAAAGAGCTACGTGAATTATTGCCAAAACATCTTTGTACGAAAGGTCGCTGCTTAACAGGTTTACTCGCACCTCGACAGTTGCTTCTAAGGTTTTATCGTTATGATGATTGTGTACTGGCCTTAGCTCGTTCAGTAAATTATTTATTGTATAATGGAATTTCACATCAGTATCGAGTATTCCCATGGACGATTGGTTTTGATCCAAAGGAGGAGACAACGAAGGCAGTGGTTTGGATATCTTTGCCAAATCTGTCACCAGATTTGTTTGCGATTATCAATTGCGTCGGAGGTTGGAAAACCTATTGCAATTGATAAAGAAACACAAACTAAGTCCAGACCTAGCATTGCTAGGGTGAAGGTGATTTTATACTTGCTTCACAAACATTCTAATCGTGTAAGGCTGCAAAGTTTGGATAACATTTCTGGAAATATGATGGAGGTTTTTCAAGAGATCGTTTATGATAATTTACCAATGTATTGTAATTGTTGTAATAATCAAGGCCACGATGAAAATACATGTCGTAGACATCTGAAAAAAATTCGTGATGATGATACTCAGATTGATGAAGATCAGCCTCATCAAGAACAAGTTGCTTGTGCGAATACAATGGAGATTTGCGTCAGTTTTTGAATGAGAGGAGGGATTTGAATGGTGGTGATCCAAGTGCTGGAGAACACATTGATCCTACAGATGATACACAGGTTTTAAAATCTCCTCAAGGAGCTCATGACCACGCTGAAAATTTGATCAAGACATCACATGTAGCAACTGTTTCCGGTCTTGCTTTGGTTCCTGTTGAAACAGCTCTTGTTCCAATTGCAGCAGCTCTTAATAGCGTTGCTAAAGACTTGAATGCTGATACAGTTGTTGTGGTTGATCGAGGTTCAGCTGGTGTTTCTAAGGGTCCAGGTGTTGGGAAAAAATCTGAAGTAGCTGGGCATCAAACATCTAATGGACATGGGAAAATTAACGTACAGAAGTTAACAGAACCAACTACTTTTCGTTCGACTTTGGATGCTACAGTTGCATTGAATACAACTGCTGATCGAGTTGCTGCAGTTGAAAACCCAGCAGGCATTTTAGCTCCTTGTGCAATCAGCTGTTACTGCTGATGCTGGTGCAAAAACATTTGTTACTGCTGATTCTGGTGCACAAACAGCTCGACTGGAAGTTGCACCTAGAAAAGATGGGCAATCTAAAGGAGTATCTCCTAACTCATTGACTACGGCTGATGGGATAACAAAGAACACAACTAGGGATGACCGGAAAGAACTGGTGCGATCTTCAAGTAGGCAAGGTAACTCTCCAGTTGTGGAAAATACGCAGCAGCAGTCAACTTTTCCAGTTGTGCGACAGAATGTTGCAAAACTATCATAATTCAAAATGTTTTTGATGCGCTTACACATGAAGAGGATGTTCAAATTAACTTACCAACCTTTGGAGATGATAACACGCAGCAGCTAATGCTGCCTCGTCCTAGCAGTGAGGAACATGCCCAACATAGTGATGATTCGAGTAAAAATTTGGATGCCCGACATGTTGCATCAATGATCTGCTTGACAGAGGTGTTAAAGGGTGATCGTGTACCTATTTCTAGCACTCCTAGGCTACAACTTTTCAGTCCACAAGTGGAGAAAATCATCAAGGAATATCAGATTGAAATGATGTTGAATGCCAATCATATGGTCAAGCAACCATTGTGTCACCTTGAACACACCGGCGCACGAGATCGCGTCTCAATCGGTGTAGTCATTTGGTGAGCATGGAGGTGAATTTGGGCAGCTACTACTATCCACAAGGAATGAAAATTATGTCATGAGAAGTCAAGCTTCAATGATGGAGGTCAGTGATGGTCGTGGACGACCATGATCTAGCTTGTGTTGTGTTGTCAAGAACCAAAACATGGGTTGACCAAGCGGAGAAAGATGAGGATGATTATGTAGAAGACAGTGAAGATAATGAGGATGAAGGATACAACCTGCGTTCAAGTAGCTCACCAAGGGATTCAAACAACAACAATGTTTCAACTTCTCCTAAGAAGAAGTTGAACCCGTCGGTGCCTGCTTTTGTGCCTTCAAGCAAGGCTATGATTTCAGACCATAATAGAGAACTTTTGGATGCTTTGGACAGTCAAACACCGCATAAAATTGCATACTCAAGTGGCTTAAAGACGAATGCACAAGTTCTGGGCAAGTAAGAACAATATTTCAAATGCCCAAGTTCAAGCTTCCATAGTTAAACCTATTGGCAAAGTGAATGAAGGGGTTGCTACTAGGCAACTCCCAATATTGAGTTTCCGAACAAAAATATGATGTCCCAACCATATCTACGAGGTCCAACCGTTCGAAAAAGAAATAATGAATTTTGAAGACATATTGAAGAGGTGTGGTGAAGATGACAAAGAGTTACAACTTGAAGAAGTTGCAAATTTGGGCAAGAAGGGACAAGACTTTAATTCTTACTACATTTTATTCTATCACTTTATTAGCATAGTCATTTGTAATATCATCACAGAGTATGTTATAAACTCTATGATGATCATAGAATATTTAGTGCTCTCTAGTTCGTACTTTTTACATGCATGCTAGTAGGTGAGGTTATTTTACGTCTCAATAGGATTAGTAAGGTAAGGTTTAGCCCAGTAGTTGATTGCTCATGTCCTATGCCTTTGGGAAGATACCCAAACGGCTATGAGATTATATGCCCTCGTGAAACTTTGCCGGCAGCTACACCATGATCCTCTACATGAGGATGTCCTCATAAGGCAATGTGAGGCGCAGAGGAGTGATTATATAGCCAAGGCATAGAGGCAACACTGGTGCTATTGACGCCCTTATTTGTACTCATCCTATGTGGGTTTTATTATTTCTATTATTAATAAAACTAGCCAAAGGAACCTCGCCTAGTGGATTTGCTTAAGACAAAGTGAGTGTACTAGATCGTGTGAGCATATATGGGTGTTTGTGTTTGACTGTAAAAAAGAATCCTCAGTTAAGATTTTAGAGTAACAGTGATTGTAAGAAGGGTTAAAAGTTTAAAATGAATACAAAACCTCTATTTATACTCAAAGTTATTGAGATGGAAAAAGGCCGAGTGCGGTAAATCCAAGTGCAATCTGCACTCTTTCACTTGGGCATTAATTTCTGTTCCTCGAGAGTGGTCCGAACATTTTTGAGTGCGATCGTAAATTAGCCTCGCACTGACAGGAAAAAACTTGAGAGAGTTTGCAATTTGACATCTTGTTGAGCTTCCGGAAGTGCGGTCCGCATGTAAAATTTGCGGCCGCACAAGCTCTTCTGTTGTGGAAAAATTATTTCTGCGGCCACAATTAAAATGTGCGGTCCGCACTTCTTCCAACACTTAACCATTTTTGTCCACCCTTCTTGCATGTAACACTCAACCCTATAGCACACTTTAAATCAAGTTAGAACAACAAATAACACCTAACTATAAAAGAAAAAGGAAAAGAATTTGGGTTGCCTCCCAAGAAGCGCCTGATTTAACGTCGCGACACGACGCAATTTCAAATCATCTTCAAGTGAAGTAAATGACCGCCACCACGTGGCTATATCTATCATTTCTCAAGTAGTGCTTCACCTGGTGACCATTGACTCGTAGCACTTGATTGTTCTTGTTCTTCAAATCCAATGCACCGAAAGGTGTCACACCAACAATTTCAAACAAATCACTCCGCTTGGATTTTAGCTTCATTGGAAACATTCTCAACTTTGAGTTAAACAACAATACAAGATCGCCCATCTTGTACTCTTTGTCCCAAATGTATTTGTTAAGAATATATTTTATCTTTTCTTTGTACAAGGACGAACTCTCATATGCATGGTACCGGAACTCATACAATTCATTCAAGTGTGCAACCCACAAGTTAGCGGCTACATTCAAATCAAGATTCAATTTCTTTAAAGCCCACATTGACTTGTGCTCTAGTTCCACCGGAAGATGACAAGATTTCCGAACACTAAGCGGTATGGAGACATTCCAATGGCTATTTTGTAAGCCGTCCGATAAACCCATAATGCATCATCAAGCTTCTTGGATCAATCCGTCCGATTAACATTCACTAGCTTGTGGGTGATAGGGAGTCGTGACCTTGTGAGTAAAACCATACTTTCTAAGTAAAGTCTCAAAAGTCTTGTTGCAAAAGTGTGACCCCTCATCGCTTATGATTGCATGTGGAGTACCAAATCTTGTAAAAATATTCTTCTTCAAGAAAGCCACCACACTTCTTTCCTCATTAATGGGTAAGGCGACGGTCTCAACCCATTTGGACACATAATCCAATGCGACCAAGATGTAAGTGTTTCCACAATAACTCACAAAAGGTCCCATAACGTTAATGCCCCAAACATCGAAAATATTAATCTCCAAGATGGTTGTGAGAGGCATCTCATTTTTCTTTAAAATTCCACCGGCCCGTTGACATTCATCACATATTTTCACTAAGCCACTTTCATCCTTGTAAGTAGTAGGAAAATAGAAACCACAACTAAGAACGTTGGCCGCCATTCTTGCTCTACCATGATATCCACCATATGGCGAAGAATGACAAGCCCCAAGAATATCTCCTTGCTCTTCTTCGGGTATACACCTTCTAATCACCCAATCCGTACAAATCCGGAAAAGGTATGGTTCACCCAAATAATAATCTTGAAAATCTCTCTTAAGATTTTTCCTTTGGTTTGAAGAGAACTCATATGGAATGATTCAACTCACAAAACAAATTGCCAAGTCCGCAAACCATAGCACACCTTTCACTGAAATTCCCAAAAGTTGCTCATCGGGGAAGGAGTCATTGATTTCAAGGCATCATGTGGCCTCCCCTCCTCCTCCAAATGAGCCAAGTGGTCCGCCACTTGGTTTTCACTATCTTTTTAATCTTGAATGTCAATACCATATCATCAGTCGGGCTTTAGAATGTTTTTTGCTCATAAGATAGTGAAGCGTCGCATTATCCTTGTGGATAATAACTTTGGCACCCATCAAGTATTGGTGGAATTTCTTAATTGCAAACACAATAGCAAGGAGCTCTTTCTCAGTAATGGTATAATTGGATTTGGCACTATTCCCGGTCTTACTAGCATAGTAAACCAGATGAAAAAGTTTGTTGATATGTTTCCCCAAAACAGCCCTAACCGTTATGTCATTTGCATCACACATGAGTTCAAAAGGCAAACTCCAATTTGGAGAGGTAATGATATGAGCAGTTTTCAACTTGAGCTTCAATAATTCAAAAGCCCGCATACAATCATCATTGAAATGGAACTTGGCATCCTTCTCAAGGAGCTTACACAAAGGGTTCACCACTTTAGAGAAATCTTTGATAAAGCGTCGGTATAAACCCGCATGGCCTAGGAAACTCCGCCCACCCTTCACTGAAGCTGGGGGTGGAAGCTTAGAAATCACCTCAATCTTCGCCTTTTCAACTTTAAATCCATTACTTGAGATTTTATGGCAAAGGACAATGCCCTCCTCAACCGTAAAACGACATTTCTTCCAATTGGTCTCTTCACATCTAGCCAACACTTTGTCCAAATTTGCAAGACAATCAGCAAAAGAATCCCCAACCACCGAGAAGTCATCCATGAAAACTTCAAGGAAATCATCCACCATGTTCGTAAAAATAACCATCACACGGTGTTGAAAAGTCGCAGGTGCATTGCACAAACCAAATGGCATCCTCATGAAAGAAAAAGTAACATAGGGACATGTAAAGGTTGTTTTATTTTTATCCTCCGGAGCAATGAGAATTTTATTGTGGCCCGAGTACCCATCAAGAAAACAAAAGAAACTACGGCAGGACAATCTATCCATCATTTAATCTTGGAAAGGAAGTGGAAATTGATCCTTCGTTGTAATTTTATTGAGCGTGCGATAATCCACAAAACCTCCAATCGGCCAACGTTATTATTGGAATCAATGCATTCTTATCATTCGCAACCACTGTCATGCCCTCCCAAAAGGAAACAAGTTGTCCCAATAATGTCGAAAACCCTAACTATCTGCAAGGAGAGAAAAGGGGGGGGGGGTGCGACAACATGGCAACTCTGTTGGGAATTCTAGGCTTTTACCATAACAAACCGCTTTGTGAAGTTGTCTAAATGTGCATTACTTTGTTAGTACTTGCACCCTTTCCCTTTCCCCTTTATGTGAAATTAATTGTTTACTTCCCAAAAATGAAACTGACATGTTTCTTTGTTTTCTTCTGTAACCGCTTTCAATTATAACTGATGTATTTATCTCTATCATAATGTGCAAATACGTGACAACATGATGTTTATTGCTGTAATTATGGTCAACATCATACTCCACTCGTGCCTATACCAATCCTATAGCAACGCTTGATGAGTGGTTGCACACTTACAATTTATATCACTTCCTAAATTCAGAAAGGCTTATTTGCGGTAAAATTAGTCGATCAGTGGTGCAGTCGACGGTTCCGTGACTTTTTCCCTCGAGTTGTCCGCTCAAGGGTAATGGTCTAGACCCCCCATAAAAACCTTACTCTTGTTATACTGTGCATGCATCATGGTCAAACCTGGCCGGGTTAATGTGTCGTCCGCACAATAACCTTTTAAGGCAAGCCTTGTCCAAAAGTCCATCGAGGTTTCCATAATCCCAGCAGACGTAACCACGTTTTGTGCATAAACTTTTTGGAGAATTGAATGCCAACATGCTAATCATAAGTGTATAAATAGTAGAGTCTGGTGGGGGAAAAGGGCCTAACTATTTTTGTCTTGCAGAAAATGAGGCATGAGGTCCCCAGATTCAGTACGGTCAGCAATATTCCACCAATGCTCCTAGACTGGTGGGAAGACCTTCCTTCAAGTGATAAGAAACATGTGAGGAAGCATCCGGGCAACTTACCTTCTCTTCTGGACATTCAGCCGAACAATATGTTGATTGAGGCCACTACCTTTTTTTGGGATAGTGAAAGAGTTGTATTCTGCTTTGGGAATATTGAAATGACTCCACCCTTAGAAGAAATAAGGGACTAGCAGGACTAGCTTGAGAAATCCCTGGGATGTTGATACCTGAAAACCGCACGGGTAAAGGGTTTCTAAAAATGATGGGGTTGAACAAAAATACTGAACTGTAGTGTCTGAAACAATCCTAGATACCTTTTGAATACTTGTATGAAAGATACAGTAACAACAAATCATATCATACCTATCATGACGAGTTCGCCATCACATCTCTGGGTCACATCCACCGTAGAGCATTCGTGTGTATTGTGTGCTTTTTGGGCTTTATAGTGTTCCTGACGAAGAGGGAAAGGATTCATACCAGGCTAGCCATGGTCGCCATGACCTTGATGGAAGGGATCGATGGACAAACATACAACATTGTCCCTATGATCTTAGCTGACATTTACCGAGCCTTCGAGCGTTGTCAAAGAGGGGTTAAATATTTTGAGGGTTGTAACTTGTTGTTGCAATTGTGGCTATTAGAACATCTTCAAAGGGGCCAATATCGCCAAGAACTTCCGCGAAGGGCATGGAACGACCATATTTCTTTCCATCACCCCAAGCGGATGAACTACATTCCGAACTGATTTGCTCAACCGGAAAGTGCCAAAGAGTGGGTGGAATTCTTTGACAATCTGACCGAGGAACAAGTGCAATGGATGTTTGAATGGTTCCCGACGGACGAGTTTATCATCAGGTCCAGGGATGCACCACACCTAGTGCTGATTGGGTTGAGATGCATATACCCTTATCTTCCTTTTCGAGTCATGAGGCAGGCGGACATGAAGCAGGTTGTACCAAGGGTTGCGAAGATGGGTCACTTCAGATTAGATTTCCAGGACGACGACATCCCCTACAAGTGCCAAGCTCAACACATGTGGCACTGCAAAATCATCATGGAGCAAAACTACTATTGAGCCAGACAGATACCATAGTGGATGTGCAACTCTCTACCCGACATAGTTGGAGGACGACCTATATGGGGCAGTGAGGCCGAGGATCAGTCGAGGCAATGGAATCATAGATGAAGATGTTGAGGCTCAGGTCAAGTACAATCGGCTGCGTAAAAGGGTCCACGATTCGGAGAATGAGCACCGAGAAATACATAAGACCAATAGTAGGTTGATCGAGGAGTGGAAAGATATGGATATCATTGCCAACAGAAATCTAGAATATCTTGAGCGAGGTATAGTGGAGCTTGAAGGCAAAGTCATAAAAAGGATCGAAGATTGCAAGGACGCCGAAGGCAATGAAGAAGGACACTTGGCTAGAGCATACCTGCTGCTGGGACTGCGCGAGCTGGGAAATATTTTTGATTGAATCAAGAATATCGAATCTGGGGAAGGTCCTTCTGGGACCAAATAGGCTATATTTACCTTTTTCTTTCATAAATGTAATTAGGCCAAGTGCCATTAGTGACTTATTTCCTATAGTTATTCTAGCGTCATTTTGGGATTCGTCTATTTTATATTAATGAAATGAGGCACTTTGGAATCTAACTTCTCCAAATCAACTTGTCGCTAGGCCTACCTCGAGCACAACGAGGTTCCCAAATTAGGAAACACGTTTACATTCCAGCAATATGTGGTTAAATACTGCAAATAGTTAATCATAATCCTCACTAACTTTGCTACCTTTAGTTTTTTATTTCATTTTATTTTTTATTCCCCTTCCCCAAAGGTTGGTTCGTGCATTCTGGCATCATCAACATATCATACAAGATCTAGAGGCCCTCCATCTTCTCCTCCTAGTCCACCTAAAGGCAAAGGCAAAATGAAGATGGAAGACTTGAATAACATCAGAAAGGAAAACACTACACCAGTTGAACATCCAGAGGCTTCTGACAGTCGAGGTACTCAGGTACCGAATGATGCTGTGTCAAAACTTGAACAAAGGATATTGAAACTCCAAGGAGAACTTGAACATGTTCGGAACTTAGCGAACTTGTCCTTCTCACTTAGTGTTTCGGATGTCAGCCACCTGAACACTCAAAACCCCGCACCACCTCAGAATACACCCAACAAACAAAATCCTCCTGCAACTCACCACTATACAACTCCACCAATCATTCCTGAACCACAAAATTCCACCAATGACCACCTCTATGCTCAAGCACGAGGCCACCAGAATAACCCCATCTGTGTGGAGACTCTACATCACTACACCCAACCCATATCTTATACACCGGAATCAAGTGATAAGGATATGCTCATAAGGAACTTGGCCGAAGAACTCAAGAAATTGACTAGCCGATTCAAGGTGTGGAAAGAGGTAAGGGGATCGAAGGATTGAATTATGAAGATCTTTGTATACATCCTTATGTGGAATTGTCGGAGGGTTACAAACCTCCGAAGTTTGAAATTTTTGACGGTACTGGTGATCCCAGGGTCCATCGGAGGGCCTATTGTGACAAACTGGTAGGAGTTGGAAGAGACGAAAAGAACTAGATGAAACTATTCATGAGGGGCCTTACAGGGGATGATTTGTCCTGGTACATCAGTTAGGATCCTAAGAAGTGGTCTAATTGGGTAAGTATTGCATCGGATTTCATGGACCGATTCAAGTTCAACACGAAAAATGCACCGGACGTCTTTTATATTCAGAATCTCAATAATAAACCCATTGAAACCTTTCGCGAGTATGCCACTCGTTGGAGGTCGGAAGCGGCCAAGGTTAGGCCAGCATTGGACGAGGAACAAATGAACAAATTCTTCGTTAGGGCATATGACCTGCAATATTATGAAAGACTGATGGTAATTGAAAATCACAAGTTCTCCGACATTATTAAGTTGGGTGAAAGGATTGAACAGGGTACCAAGAGCGGGATGGTCACAAATTTTGAAGCACTGCAAGCCACCAACAAAGCACTGCAGTCTGGTGGTATATCTAAAATGAAGGATACAGGAACGGTAATGGTTGTACAAGGACCCAAAACCCAATGATGTATCAAACCTCCCCATTCACGTACCAAGCACCTCCACCTACATATCAACCATCATCTCCACCTACATATCAACCGTCACCTCCGTCTACATATCAACCCTCATATCCTAGATATTCCAAAGCAGCTAGTGTTTACCACATCTATAATTCCCAACCATCCCACTTTTAGTCACCTCAAACCCGTCAAAACTACCCAAGGCCTCGACTTAGCTTCGACCGTAGACCATCCAAATAGTATACTGCTATTGCCGAACCCATTGACCAGCAGTATGAAATGTTGAAAGCTACCGGTTACGTCACTCCCATCCCTACTATAGCCACAGAGAATCCATCCCAATGGGTCAATCCAAACAAGACTCGTGCATACCATTCAGGCATGAAGGGACATACCATTGATGAATGCCGATCGTTGAAGGACAAAATCTAGTCTTTGATCGACAATAAAATCATCAAGGCAAAGGAGACTACTCCTAATGTTCGCAATAACCCCCTACCAGATCACAGGGGTGAAGGCATCAAGGTAATAGAAATGGATGAAGAATGGGATCTAGAGGGATCAATAAGGTTAATCAAAGAAGGTGATGATCCAAAGAAGCCAGCTATTACACTGAATCCCATTATAGTACGGATACGGTCTCTAGGAGAGGTTGAGGTAACCATATCAATCCCGTTCAAGTTTGAAGTAGCACCACCTGCAGACACGCCTGTGCCATTTGAGGTTGAGTTAGTGCCACCTGCCACGACAACTATTCCATTTGAAGTAAGGGTAGCCACACCACTTACGGTGACAGTATCCACCACGCCGCCTGTCAACAGTAAGGTTGTGCCCTGGGATTACGTAGCTGAAGCTAGAAGAAGAGGAAATACCAAGGTAGAAAACGCTAGTGCTGCACAAGGGATGACTAGTACCGGAAGGGTCTACACACCTGAGCACTTGGGAGAGTCTAGCAAGCAGGCTTCTAAAAGACCTCCCGTCATTGAAACGTGCCCGGATGACCTCTGGAGGAAGGTACAAGCCATGGAGTACTCAGTCATAGATTATTTGAACAAGACTCCGGCCCAGATCATTGCTACAGAATTCGGAAGCACACATGAGTGCTCTGATGAAAGTGTTGAATGAAGCTTATGTGCCTAACAACATCACGAACGGAGAGATGGATAACATGGTGGGGCAGGTATTAGAAAGTCACAAGATCACTTTCCACGAAGACGAACTGCCACCTTAAGGCTTGAGTCATAACAGGGCACTGCACATTACCGTGAAATGTGAGGATTACTTCATTACCAGGGTTCTGATCGATGGAGGGTCCGGCCTTAACATTTGCCCATTGACAACACTAAAAATGTTGGGCAAGGGACTATACGAAATACAATAGAGATCCATGAATGTGAAGGCGTTCGACGGGTCTCAGAGGGCCACCATTGGAGAGATCAACCTCTTTCTGCAAATGAGACCTACATGGTTTGAGGTCGAATTTCAGGTGTTAGACATATCCGCGTCCTATAATCTGTTATTAGGACGACCATGGATACATGCCTCTGGGGCTGTGGAATCAACTTTGCATCAGGCGGTAAAATTTGAGTGGAATTATCAGGAGGTAATTATACATGGAGATGGGAGCAACCCCATCTACAACTGCCAGACTCTCCCGGTAGTTGAGGGTAGAAGAAGTCTTGGTGGAGAAACTTATCATCACATCGAGTGGGTCTATGCAATCGATAAACATAAGTGATGGGACAGTAAGATAGCAATCATGATGAATTGGAGTGGATACGAACCTGGCAAGGGTCTCGGCAAGAATCTTCAGGGCATTTCCAAGCCGATACAGCTGTCCACCTTTGGCCTGGGATATCAGTACACTTGTCAAGAGTACAATGACTGGTCTCCACCATGGCACGGTTCTTATTATCCGTTAGAGCAGGCCATAGCGCACTTGGAGCAGACTTTCCATCAAGCCAACATCATATGGGGATCAGAAGAGGAGGAAGCATTGGCAGCCTTAAGGAACTTGTTCTTGGAGGACGAGGATATGGATTGTTGTGTAATTGTCGAGGAGGAGGAGGAAGAAGGCCCTACCAACCAGGCTGTGAGCAAGGGATCATTCCTTAGAAATTGGACTGTCAGACCATCCGGGGCCTGACGAGTCCCGGGGTAGCTAGGCTGAAACTCACTTTTTCTTTCATTTACTAAGAAAACGATTTCCCTTTTACATTTCTGTTTTAAATAAAATCTCCAGTGTTCCAAAACACTTGTTTAAGTTATTGAAAATCTTTTTATGAATCAATATTTACTATTACCATTTTCCTCTCATATCTCTATTTATACAACATTACTATTTCATGTCTTGATGAACCAATGACTGTGACATGCAACAAAGGGATAGTGATTTAGAAGAAGAAGATTCCATACCCGAGGAAATTGTCAGAAAAGTGTAGGATTTTGAAAACAATCCTATGTCTAATCTGGACGAAACTAAGGTAATCAACTTAGGAGATTCAGATACTGTCAAAGAAACTCGCATCAACATCCACTTATCGCCGTCAGAGAAGGGAGGGTACCCGGAGCATGCAAATCATACCCAGAAACGTACGCTTCAGAGGTTGTCCAACAGTTTCTTTCATAGCGAAGGAACCCTGTACAGAAGGACTCCTAATTTGGGATTACTAAGATGTGTCGACGTAAAGGAAGCTTCTAAACTACTTGAAGAGATACATGCTGGAACCTGCGGCCCGCATATGAACAACTTTGTCTTGGCCAAGAAGGTACTTAGAGCCGGTTATTTCTAGATGACCATGGAGACAGATTGCATCCAGTATGTCCGAAAATTCTACCATTGTCAGGTACATGCAGACATGATAAAAGTACCGCCAAATGAGCTCAATGCAACTAGCTCACCTTGGCCATTGGCCTCCTGGGGAATGGATTTCATTGTTCCAATCGAGCCCACCGCCTCAAATGGGCATAGGTTTATCTCGGTAGCTATTGATTACTTCACCAAATGGGTCGAAGCAGCATCTTACAAAGCGGTGACAAAGAAAGTAATGGCAGACTTTGTCCCCGACCAGATTGTTTGTTGATTCGGAGTTCCAGAATCAATCATCACTGACAATGCTTCCAATCTCAACAGTGATCTAATGAAGGCCATGTGTGAGGCTTTCAAATTCAAGCACAAGAATTCCACAGCCTATTGACCTAAGATGAATAGAGATGTAGAAGCCGCCAACAGGAACATCAAGAAGATATTGAGAAAGATTGTAGAAAATCACAAACAGTGGCATGAAAATCTGCAATTTTCCTTGTTGGGATAACGCACCACAGTCCGCACGTCAACCGGGGAAATTCCCTACTTAGTGGTTTATGGTACAGAGGTAGTTATTCCTGCCGAAGAGGAGATTCCTTCTTTGAGGATCATACAAGAAGCTGAGCTCAGCGATGCAGAATGGGTAAGGAGCCGTTATGAGCAACTAGCCCTCATAGACAGAAAAAGGATGAATGCAGTGTGTCGCGGGTAGCTTTATTGGAACATGATGTCTAGAGCCTTCAACAAGAGAGTCAAGCCAAGACAGTTCACACCGGGGCAGCTGATGTTGAAGAAGATATTTCCTCATCAAGATGAATCCAAAGGGAAATTGTTTCCTAATTGTCAAGGTCCTTACATGGTCCACCGGGTACTAACAAGAGAAGCTCTTATACTAGCAAAAATGGACGGAGAAGTCTTGTCAAAATAGATCAAATTAGACGCCATCAAGCGATACTATGTGTAACTCTTTATGTTTTTCTCAAATGATGTAAATTGAACTACGCTCGAACTGATTCTCGTTTAAGAGGGGATACGTAGGCAACCCTGTGGGTTCGGTCACAATTCCATAAAAATCTTATTTTCCCCATAATCAGACACCGGGGAAGAATTTTGTGGAGGACGCTCAAATTCCGAAAGAAATTCAGCCGATTGCAGCATGAACAACTGTCAGAGATATTAATCCATCTAACTAGGGAAGAATTTTGAAGAGGACCCTCAAAATTCCATAGCAAAAGAGGTTGCAATGTCTTGGGTCTTGTCACGGTCATCAGTTCATCTAAAATTCTTAAAATATATTTCTTACTATGTCTTTACAAAACTATGCATGCTTGCTTGTAAGGTAACTCTGTTTAGCCAACGCTACCCCGATGATTTGAAAAGAATCTTCAGACCAAGCAAAGCAAGCCGAGCAAGTCGACGGAGGCACGAACCGACCTCCCCTTTACAGAAATCACAATTTTTTTTTGATGCAGGAATGAAGAATATACATGCCCGGAAGGCACAATCTTCGTAACAACCGCGATACTGAAATCTACTACCTGCTAAGAAAATTCTGCTACTATCTGCTATTTATTCTATTTTCCGCATAAGTCTAAATGTTGACTTCATCTTGCATGAGGCTAAACTCTGCCTGCATCTGCATAAGGCTAATCCCTGCCTTCTCCTGCATAGGACTAAGCCCTGTCCCACGACTTGCATAAGGCTAAGCTCTGCCTCCATCTGCATAAGGCTAATCTCCGCCTTCACCTGCATGGGACTAAGCCATGTCCCGCATTTGCATAAGGTTAAGCTCTACCTCCGTCTTGCATGAGGCTAAGCCCTACCTCCATTTGCATAAGGCTAATATCTACCTTCATTTTTATGGGACTAAGCCCTGCCCCACATTCTGCATGAGGTTAATCTCTACCTCCATTTGAATAAGACTAATCTCTGTCTTCATCTTACATGAGGCTAAGCTCTGCCTCCATTTGCATAAGGCTAATCTCCGCCTTCACTTGCATGGGACTAAGCCATGTCCTGCATTTGCATAAGGTTAAGCTCTACCTCCAATTTACATTATTTCATCGAGACTAAGCATTATCTCTCCGACATTATCTACTTTGCTCTTCTTTCGGGCTAAGCTTTGCCCTCAGCTTCACAAGACTAAGCCTTGTCTTGTTGACATCATATTATTGCATTTCATGGGCTGGAATATCGCCAACTTTTCCATAGGCGTCATAGTCTAAAGGCATAATCCTCATAGCCGGAAGACAATATGTCATGGCCTGAGGATCTCTAAAACTTGCATATCATTGTTCAAAGGCGTCATAGTTCGGAGGCTCCATTTTCATGGCCCGAGAATATCATTTCATGGCCTGCGAATTTCTCATTGAACAATTCATAGCCAAGGACATCATGGTCTAAGGACGTCATCCTCAACCGTCCGAAGACAACTCTCAAAGTCTTAAGGGAACCTACATCATGTTTAAATTTCCGCACAATATATGCTTGTAGTATCTTTATTTGTAGGTAACCCGGTAAGAAACTAATATCCCGATAGGAGCAATCCCGCTCTGAGCCCTTCGACTATCTCAAACCCGACTTCTCTCATAAAACTATTCTTGTACCTATCCCAAAACATTGTGTCCGTTTTTGTGACTACTTCATCAGTCTATTCTTCCAATGAATCCATAACTACACACGACCTGATTTCTATAAAACCAGGGATATGTAGGCAACTCAGAAGCCAGAGTGGGGCCTAAATCTATCAAACCGTCTCGCTCGGTCAAAATTGGCCATCATATCTTTAACTGACAATTCTTTCATCCTTCCCGGATAAAGAGAGGCAACTGTTGATACCTAATTTTTCTCCAAAATAGTTTTTAAATGCATATATGTCTTAAAAACTATGCATTAGCATAAATTGGTATTTGTCCAAAATATCTACATTTTAAAGTTAATTTGCCTAGTACTTTACTTCTAATAAACAATTGCAAAATTGCATCACAAATAATTTTAAAACATTTCTTTATTTGATATTACTATTTATGGTCCTATTAAGTCCAAATTATTTCAAAAGTAGTCAAATTGGCACATTTTGGCTATAATTGCAATAACTTTACAATTATAGCCCGTGCATACATTTTTGCATCATTTCAATCAAAATTAGTCCACTGTGTTTTTTAAATACTAAATAGTTATTTTTTAAAATATTTCTATGCATGAAATTCATTTTTATAATTAGTTTGTTATTTTACAAATTAATTTTAATAAATTGTTTGGGGCACTTAACAAATAGCCTCTTTTATTTCAATTTCAGCCTAAAATCTACCAGCCTAATACCCCTTAATATTAGCCCAAAAGTCCCCAAGCCCAATACCCTATCTGCCCAACCAAAAACCCCTTGGCCAATCCTGGCCGTTGATCATTTTTGTTCAACGGTCCAGGATCCCCCTAATTTAATTAAACCCATATACCCCCCCCCCCCCCCCCCNCCCTAATTTAATTAAACCCATATACCCCCCCCCCCCTCCCTCTAACCCTAATCACTTTCACCCTTTCCCCCGCTGCCACTCTCCTCTCCGTCTCTCAAACGCTCTCTAACTCTAACCCTAATCTTCCCTCGCCGTCACTCAACTACTGTCGTTCATGGTTGTTCTTCACCACCCCAGGCCTCCAATGGCCTCTTCTATGCTTGGTACTTCCACCTCCAAGGTCCTTGAGGAGATTCTCAAGGGACCATGGCGAGTATGTATACACCTCTGATTTTTTCTCGCCTGTTTCGGGCCATTTGGCTCGATCTTTGAGTAAGAACTTTTATTTTTGTCTCGAATCCATGGATTCCTAAGTCTATGTCTTCATCTGTGTCTTACTTCTAAAAACCCAAAATTTATCTTTGACCTTCTCAGATATGTCCAGATCTGAGATGAATCGGACCTATTTCACATATTTTTCATGAAATCTTCTGGTTTATCGATTGATTCTCCGTTTTCCTAAAACTAGGGTCTACTGAACTCACTTTCTCAAAAATGTTCTGATTTTTGAGTGTTTAATCGTTGTTACTAAGTGTTACTAATTGATTCATGCTAAGATTGTTTGGATTTTAGTTAATTTATGCTAAAGCCCTAATTTTCTTATAGTTTGCTTTGAACTCTGAGTCTGTTTGTGTTACTTGCTACATTATTTTGTTTTATGCTTTGATTCTCATGATTTTTCTTTAGTCTAATTTAAATGTCTTGTGATTTATTTTTACCCTAGTACGTCTCTATTAGGGTTTCTGATTCGATTTCTTGACTGATTATGTGTGTTTATGAAATTGTATTTAGCCTATTGTGTATTTTTGGAAACCTATATTTTTTTCCTTATATCAGTACTATTTTGGATTCCTGATTCAATAATTTTCTCCGTTAAAACCTATGTGTTGATTCTTGATTATTTCCTTTATTTGCGACCTTATTTAGTTTTCTTACCTTATTTCAGTAAATGTGTTATCTACTGATTCTTCACTAATTGTTTCCTTAATTGGACTCATGTCCATTTACCCCTAATTGCTAACTTGATTTTCTTTCCTTAAATATGTCCTGCCCTTTTCCGTTCGGTAATTACCCTTAATTAAGGGAAGTCTATGGTGATTCTTCGGCATAACTGATTTTGTGACTCCCTTAATTGTTGAAGACTGATTTCCTTTACCTTGTTGGCTCTACTCTTAACTACTATATATACTCTCCCTATTTTCACTCTTGGTACACGAACATTAGTTCACCAATACACATACACTGTAAAAGCTCTTTGTTTTTCTCTGCTACTTGCAATACTCACTGGTCTAGCTGGTTGTAAGCCAAGACTAGATATTGCACAACATCTGCTTTGCATTCTGTGTTTTCTTTTCCTAACTGGTATGTCCCTGATTAATTTTTAAATCTAAACCCTATGTGTTTCATTACTGCCTTAGTTCATCAAGTATGAGTTCCATTCTTGTTCTTGTTTATTGCTTTGATTAATATGCCTAATTCTGTCTTGTCCAATATGTGATAATTGCCTGTCTACTACTCCACATAGCATGTCTCAATCTTGTTTGCTCAATCTGTAATTAGCATGTCTAGACTACATTGCCTGATTACTGTTTCACCTAGCATGTCTGGATCTTGTTCTGTTCAATCTGTGATTAGTATGTCTAATCTATAATGACATGTCTACTGCTTTATCTAGCATGCCTCACCCTGTTGTGTTCTATATGTGATTATCATGTCTAAACTATGAGTGTGTATGTGGTGTTTTGCTAGTTTGTTCATTTAAGTTCTTGCCTACTCTGCTTTACTGATAGGATTATGCTAAGTTATCTAGTCCCTCAAAGTAATTCTAGTTGTGTGCTTTATCCTACCCAGTGTTAATGTGTTTTAAACATGGCTTTACTGTGATGCTGGCTCTATGTCTCAATCACCTACACCTTTATAACTAACTTATTAATTCAATAAAACTCTTGAAAATTTATGTGCATCCTATTGTTTATATGCTCCACTGTACACTGATGTGTATTCTATTTGTCCCCAACCCCCACTATCCCTGTGTGAAATATGTTGATTGATGCTAGGCTATTTGCTGATTTTCAAAAGTGTTTAACATTGTTCTCAAACTGCTTTACTACTAAATTAGTTCTTATTTTAAGAGAACCTCTTTACATCCTAGAGTCATATCAGTATTGTTTTCTTGTCAAAAACTTTTCAAAACTATGTCAAGCACTCTCACTTTACTCTTAAGTCAAAAGGTTCTGCCCCTCCAGTGTGTGTACTGCCTTGGGATCCTATTGAGATTTCTCTAAACTCTGGCACACTGGGACTGGCCATTCCACACTGCACATACTCAATGCTTATTGTGAAAAGTCTGGGTGTGAGCGTTGCCCATGATCCTTGAGGTCCTTAGGGAACTCTGACACACCTGGACATGAATTTGGCTATGAAACTCTTGGCATTTGAGACCACTGAAGGCCTGGCCTTCCCAGGTTTGCCTTGGGCTTGTTTCAGGCTCTTTATAGCTTAATTTATGTTTTATTTATGTAATTTATTCAATTATTGGTATGTAATAATTATTTGTAAATAGATATTGGGGTAACTAGTGAAAAGGGAGGGTAGCTATATGATCTTATGGGTAATGCAGGGTAGAAACCATGTTTCTAGGATTTACATTATGAAAATCTGCATTAGCAATCATGTTCTAGGACTACTATGTCTATTTGCATTCAAATCATGCCAAATCTGTGCACTAGACACCCTGATTTAGGGCATTAAAATTTATTGTTTCAGCATACTGCATGTCATGTATCACTATGCCAACTTTTGATTTTGCATAAGTACTGTCGCATAGAGATCCTGCTATTAGGTAAATAATTAACCTTAATAAAAATTGTCATTCTAGTATGCATTAGATACCATGTATTTAGGAACCCTTTTGCATCTGTTTGAACCATGGCTATTTCGATTAAATAAATAATTGTCCATGACAAGGTTTAAAACAGCCTCACGCATAGGTATAATGTCTCTAAACACAAATTGGTATAAAGCACATGTTATAACCTGTATCACTTAGATCAGCATGCTCATAGGTCGAATAATCTTAAATTGTCGAACAACTCCTGTAATTGTGATTGTGTATAGTCCCACGCCTAGGTAAGCCTTAGGTTATTAATGTCTATATATAAAACTGGAAACTGCGTTCTGATCGTTTAAAACTACTTAAGTCTTACAGGTTTTAAAAATCAGTAGGCAAAATGATTAGGACCCTGCCATTGAGTTTTGAAACAATGTTGCATATTCTGTGCATTGATACTCACCTAGATATCCTGTTCTATGATTTCTCTAAAAGTTATCTAAACTTTGTGTTTGAGATGTGGAGGTAGACGTGAGCCTTTTAACTACTTTTTCCCTTTATTTGATTGCCTACATGTTATTTGTTTGTCACTTAGATTCTGCCTTTTAAACACCTTAGGATTGTCTAGAACTGCCCAAATTTAGAGGTCCTAAACTCTTCCAAGACCACAAATAAGGGATGGGTAACAACATGCTTAGAGATCGTTAATCAAAACTCGCTTATATAACCGCTAAGGGGTGGGATAACGGGAAGTGAAAGGATATGATGACCTGTGCGCTAATGCAATGTGTATTACCACTCATTGAGGAGTGATTATCGGGAATTGCATGGATATGATCCTATAGGATAAACAACTTAGGATCCCCCTTTCCTTTACATATGTGTTCTTAGACTGCTTAAAAATCTTTATGTGTGCTTAGAAGTCTTTATTTCTTTAACATATGTGTGCTTATACTGCCTATTTTCTACTTGACTAATTCACAAAGTAAGTTTGGCCGGAACCCACCGTTGTGGATTCCGAGGGGAGCCTAACACCTTTCCCTTGAAGTAACTTCAAGCCCTTACCCAATCTCTGGTAATATCAACTGTTTTTTTATAAATGACCCGTAATAGGTGCCCTAACGCGCCTTAATTCCTGAGGTGGCGACTCTTCAACTCTTTATATCCCTTTTTCCAAAAGGAAACAAATTTTCCCAATAATGTCGAAAACCCTGACTATCCGAAAGGAGAGAAGAAAGGGGGGGGGGG